>JAKSZP010016413.1:0-46085 GCA_022478985.1 Massospora cicadina | reverse complement strand
CCAGGGACTGTACAGCTAACACAGATGCCGCAAGGATTATGCAATGCCTATGCCACATTCTAAATAACCATGAACATCCTGGAGGATCTCAAAATTTCATGCATATTGGTTTACTTGGACAATATTAATGTTTTTAATGACTTTCAGCAAACATCTACAACACTTGAATAAAGTCTTCCAACTGCTCATCGCTGATAACATGTAAATTAAATCTTAAAAATGCAACTTTTTTCAAGAGCAGTTTGAATACCTATGTTCTGTTATCAACAAGAGAGGCCTGCGCCCCAGATGGCTAAAGTGGAGGCCATTGAGAAAATGATGGCCCCTGACCAGTACTTGGGATATCCATGTTTTTCTTGGAATGGTCAGCTATTACCAGCAGTTCATTGATACCTTCTTTAAGATAGAGGAGCCTCTATTCCACCTTTTGAAGGACATAATCTGATTCAAGTTTATGGTGAATTGCTAACTGCCCTTCAACCGACTTTGCACCTGACTTGGTATGTCGCTGATCTATATACCCAAACTTTGATATACCATTATTAATTCAGACGTAAACTCTCCTAACTGATATAGGGGTCATGTCGTCCTAACTTGATGAGGAAGGGAGAACACCCCAAGACATTTTGCATTTGGACTTTAGATATACATGAAAGAACTGCACTGTTACCAAGAATAATGCTTAGTGGTAATATATGCGTGTAAGAAGTTCTGGGTCTACGTCCTGGAGTGCATTTCAAGGTTTTAACTACCACTTCTCACTAAGATATCTGACTAGCCTCATGGAGCTGGAGGGACACCTAGCTCTCTTGGCGTTAAATCCCAGGTGATGACTTCAAGACTATCACTATTCCAGCGTAAAGCATCAGAAAGCTGAAAGCTGTCTTGGCTCCCTACTATTGCATTGACCACTGATATGGCGGATGTCCTTTTGAATAAGATGCTGGTCAGACAATATGAGAAAGAACTGGAAGAAGTATGGCGCACTTTGGATTGATTAATGAAGAACACCATTTTCAGGGTGGAAAGCTATTTAAATTACTAAAAAACATGATTATTATACCCAATCAACGGATGTATAGTCCTGATCATCAGAGCACATAAAGCCATTAGCCACAAAGTTTAAAAAATTTATAATAACAACTGAAGCTACACTATTACTGGGAATTGATGCACTTTTAATTCACGAAGCCCTCAGCTGCTTCAAGGTCTGCCAAGCAGAATCATTATAGTTTTTAAGTATTTTGCTTAACTGATCAAGTCAACTTTAAATCACATACTATGTCAATTTACATCATGGGTCTGCTGACTGCCAGCGGAGGCCAAATTAAATACATTGTGTGGCTATCAACCACCTTACAAAGTGGTTAAGCCAAACTGATCAGAGATCTGGGGGCTGCGACAACGCCAAAATCTAGTTTAGAGAATAAGATTGCAAGCAAGGATGTCCATAAAGACTGCTTACAGAAAATGGCACTAACTTTATTTATCAGATACACCCAAGCTCAACGATTGATGGTAGTATGTGAAGTACTATTGACGTCCTACCACCACAATACTAACAGCATGGTAGAGTGGTTAAACACTCTCTATTTGGCATCCTGCAAAAGTTGGCATCGAGAAAATCATCCAAATTAAAAACTCCTCTTTCCCTCCGCCATATTTGCATATAACATTACATTCCAACTTTCCACAAGAAGTTCCCCATTTCAACTCCTGTATTGGCGAAAATCAGCTCTTCTGCTGCTTTTGTACTTTATCCACGGAGAGGGAATGCACCCTAGCTAATAGATAAAGATATCTTCTGGACGTTGATCAATCTTCAAACTGAAGCCTGCTAAGATGCAATGGCCCAGAAGATGAAATGTAGGGAATGCGACAAATAGAATCATGATCCACAACCCTATCTTGACATAGGGGAGTTAGTGCTCTACTACGACAACCACAGGTTTTGTGGGATGAATAAGATAGAGCATATCTGGATGAGATCATCCAAGATTATAGCAAAGACCTCAACCAATATTTAAACACTTAATGACCCCACAAAGGGCATATCATTATTAAAGTATATGCTAAATTCCTATAGCAATTCCAGTAGGGCATTGAAATGCCAGCCTCAAGCCCTAATAACCCTATTGCAATCTCCAGCAATTTGTTGATTCCTATGTTTTTAAGTGGATGAAATGTTGAAATTTTGTTTGACCAAACATAGGAAATTAGATGCAATAACAATACCCCTAGAATCCCATAGACCTCATCACTACCCTCGCCCCACTTCCTGTATCTCACAGCAGATTGATCCCTATCTTCTACCATCAGATATTTCTTTACCACTTTCTGAAATAAATCTAAGCTTTTGTAATTTAATTTGACATATGATTCTAACTTCTGGTATATTGATCCATGTCAATCTGTCAATAGAATGGCCAAAACCAGTTCCACTCCCCTTAAATTTAAGTTTCCCCTAAATCTGATGAGTAAATTGCCACCAAATATTCTTAAGATGTCCCAATTAAACAAAACCACTAAGCCCCTTTTGCTACAACAGCCCAATAGTAGATCCAAATGGAAATATCCTGAAAGATCTGGAGGCTGTGGGGGAAAACGCATAAACTCAACTTATATATTGGAATGAACCCTGTATGGTAGAGACAGATGAGTCAATGACAATCCAATTTCAGCCCTACCCAACAGACTTTAGTTTATATTTGGGATTGACAGATCTCCACGCTTGAAGTACCTAACGAGATAGCAGATTACTTGGAGAATATACATTTAGTAAAGGCTAGTATTATACTGAGCTTCACGTTTATTTTGAGGTATACTGTTCTTATACAGTTTTACCTAATTAAGTGCAACATCACCTAAGCTATCTCGCCCAGTTGTAACTCATATTGCAATAACGCATATGAAAACATCTTACCCTTTTTATAAACCTTCATGTGTCCATTACATTCATAACCTTGATGATTAAGGTAACGCACTTTTCATGCCTAATGTCTCAAGATGGGGGCTCATTATGTTCCCTTATGCTCTAGGAAAGCAGAAAGTAAGGGACCCATGCTTGATGGTGGAAGTAAATTACCATATCCATTTGTAAGTAACATCTGGTTGAGCTTTATCAGCATCAATTTTGGACAGCAGTTTATATCTTTTGAGGTTTAAGTTTGTGTGGCCAAAACTACAACGAGGAGAGATCTTACAATATTTGTGAAATTTGTGGTAGTATGAATGATATGACTTTATTAGGAGTCTTAGAGGTAACTTTAGGCCTTTTAAAAATTTTGATGCTTTGGGTGTGAGTTTATAAGTGGGATGATGAGGAAGCAACCACAGCTATATAAAGTAGTGTGTTTATATCAAGGTTTGGTGGTGGGGATCACCATCACTAGTTCAGAATCTTTAATCAGTGCAGGACTTAAAGTGGGGCCTAAAATTAGTATGTTTAGCAATATAACAGACCCATAAATAACTCTTTTCAAAGTTGAAGACAAAGAAGACCATTAATCCTGTTTTACCTATGTGCTAGCTTCTGTGATTTTTATAGTAATGAATACTCTATGATCAGTGAGAAAATTGTAGTGTGCTTGGCTCCCTGTAAAAGGTAACGTGAATGCAAGAAAGACTAAGCAACTGCAGCAAAATAATTTATTGTAAATGAATCATGAGTGCCCTATTTAATTATGCTTCCTTTAAAAATATTCAATAGATGATCCCTTCCATTGTTCTCTTGTAGCAAAACTTTGCTACTGCCACCAAAAGCAACATGCGCTATTATTTATGACTTAACATTATTAGCGTAGGGCAAAATGGGTATTTTTGTAAATATTTGCATAGTATCATCAAACGCACATTCTAACTCAGAAGTTTTTATGAATGGGGTATTCTTGCCTATCAATGGGCGCAGAGGCAAGGCAAGTTCAGAGATAGCTGGCAAGAATTTCTTTAAGAAGGCAACTAATCTTAAGAAACTATATAGCTGTCTCTATGTAGTTGGATTTTTAACACTCAAATAGCATCTGACATGGATGTACAATAGCATAGCCATCCTTCAGCATGGGATTTCTAAGGAATTGAAGTTCACAAGAAAAAACAAATTTAATGGTTTTTTCAAAATAAATTAGTCTTTTTCAGTGCTGCGGCCACCACCGCCAGATCCTTCTCATGCTGCTCAAATATTAGAGAATGTATTAGGATGTTGTTAATATATGTCACTTTTTATGTAAATAGCATGTCAAGATTCTGGTATGACTGGACAATAAATCCTTAAAAAGCCATGTTAATTGGCTAGAGTATGCCAAAAATAATAATAGAGTATGATTATTTGAGCTCCCTGGTATGAGGTGATAGTGGGTGTTATGACTTGGTGGAATAGTTGAGATACGCCAAAGGGCTTTTGTGCAGGGTCAAGCCCACTGAGAAATAGAATGGATGATATGAAGATCATCAGTCCTTCACACGCTTGTAAAATAATATAATAAATAGGGGCTATTGCTTAGACTACACCACTTTATTAAACTTTTAATATTTATGGCGGATGCTCTCTGCTCTGCTCTCTTTTTTTGCTAACAACCTCCTCCTTTTAATCTTTTTCATCTTGCTGATATCTCAGTGACCTCAGTCAATACTGACCATTTTTCTTAGACTATTTGTTCCACCATATTCTTATTAGTTCCAGCAAGATTCATTATTAATTATATTCCCAATTGCCCCAGTATGAGGCGATTCGCTCAATATCTTGTACATCAACATCTCATTGTTCATTGTTTGTATATATCACCATATTGCCCAATTTAAAAAGGCAACCCAATAGATCCGTTCCAACCCAATATTGCCTTATCCTAACGCACTCAATAATCGTAAATCATAATCAGGCTTGGCGGATATGACCCATTCCACTGCAACTTCTTAGGGATTATCATCCAGCCTTATCAGAATCTCAACATTACCAACCCTTGAATGGACAATAAGGCTCTTATTGCTTATATACCTGGAGGAAATCCTTGTGCACCCAGTTAAAGATCCAACCCCTCGCAGGATCCTTAATAGTAACGGCATCCACACCTGTTTTCTCAATTATTTTAAATGTACCAATCCAGATGTTGGCCAATTTGTGCTTTTAACCAAACCCGTGTTGTTTATGGAATAGAACCATGTCCACATCTCTAAACTGAGCTATCCCACTACGTTATAGTGATTAACAGCTGGATTCTTATCTACTTGATTATGCTGAATGAGTATGCTTCAGTTTGCAGCTTAATCAGCATATCCGTAAGGTTGGTCAAGTAGTTGTGAGGATCCAAATCACTAGTATCTTCCACGCAGGCATAGAGCAGGGCGGTTAGAGCTGGGTGCCATCCAAATAATAAGAGACTATTTCCCTTTCCAAGTGATAAATGATGCTGTAAGTGTGACATTGGGGAAAGGAGGTACTCCAATCAGAAGTCTATTTGTTACCAACTTCCAGAGTATATTCCCTAGTGTCCCATTTACCTGTTTGTACATACCTTTGGATTCTGAGTATATGTGGTCATTAGAACCCCGCGGATGGCCATAAGTTCATTGAGCTTGGTAAAATGAGGAAGGTGAATTTGGTCCCATTATCAGTAAGTATGAACTGAGGACAACCATGTTGCTGGGTTATACACTCTATCACAAACTTAGCCACAGGGACTGCCCCATATCGCATATTTCCCATGCCTCTACCCAACTGTTAAGTGGTCAATCGCCAACAGAATATGCATAAACCGGTTTTCTCTAGTTGGCAGAGGCCCCACCACATTATTAGAAACCATATGCCAAGAATTGAGGTTTTATTCAATTGGTATGAAGTCTTTTGGCGGAATGGCTTCTCCACTTGGCATTGGTGGCAGAAGGAGAACATTTCAAGCATGCTGAACTGTATGCTTTCCCAGTAGTACCATGGTCTCAACATTTCCAGGGTCTTTCATACTCAACCATGTCTGACTGCTCAGTGTGTGCTCATAATAATATTTGATCATGTTGAAGGTCTTGGGATATTCACGGTAGTGCCCCTTTATCTGATTGTACAACTCGGCATTCTTTAGGAACGTATTGGCCCTTATTCCATCTAATACCTTAGTGACTTGAGGTGATTCATCATTGTGATTTCCATTGAGCATCCTGTCAAACATTATGTCACTCAAATCTGCGGTGATGGCCACCAATGTCAAAAATTAACAAGCAATCAGCATTTCGGTGTTTTAAACCATGTTGGTGGAGGATCTCAGTGTTGTAAGCCTGCTGTTTGAGAGCCCAACGATCTAGGAGCCCTTCCAGCTCCTTGAGATTCTGCAACCAGTGTAATGAAGCATGATTCGTTATGACCTTGAACTTCACTTCATGCAGATATACCCTAAATTGCTTATATGATTGTATCACCTATAAGCACTCCTACTCAGTCACAGTATAATTATGCTCATGGCAGTTCATACTTCCGACTGCAGTATGCAACTGGATGCTCCTCCTCGTCATCTTTTTGAGATAGCACCGCCCCAATGCCGGAAAGGGATGCATCCATCTGGCAATGAATTTTTTTATCGAAATTTGGGTAAGGGAGCACTGGCACATTAATTAAGGCCGTCTGAAGTTTGTCAAAAGAATGTTTATGAAGTTCCATCCATTCAAAAACGGCATCATTTTTTAATAACTTAAATAGCAGTCCTCCAATACAACTAAAGTTTGGTATGAAGTAGAGGTAGTAGCCAACCATCCTCAAGAATACCTGAATTTTCCACTTACTGTTTGGCGTAGTCAACTTACAGATAGCCTCCACCTTGGCTAATTGAGGTTTCAACCTTGTTGCATCAACTACAAAGCCCAGATAAATCAGATGATCCTTGGAGAAGTGGTATTTCTGGGGTTTGATCTTGATGTTGGCCTCAGACAGCCAGCGTAACCACTTCCAAATGATTAAGGTGCTCAGAAAACATATGGGAGAATACATTGATGTCATCAAGGCACATGAGGACACATGACAACAAAAGATTGCCAAGGATAGTGTCCATTTCCTGTAGAAACGTAGCTGGGCGTTACACAGCCCTTGGGGCATATGGGTCAGTTGAAAAAGCCCATTAGATATGATTATGGCGTATTTATCCTGTTCCACTGCAGGAAACTCGATTTTTGAATGACCAAAGATCAAATCCAATCCTGAAAAGTAACGAGCTCCCCCTAACCAATCCAAAGTATTGGCAATCCATGGCAAGGGGTATGAGTCCTTCTTGGTAATATTATTGAGCTTCTTTTTAATCTATTGCTATGTTTTTGGTGCCTTCCTTCTTTTTTACAATCAGAACAGGCGAATCCCATAACTTTTTTGATGGTTTGATCATCCCCTTGCTAAAGCAGCTTTTCAATTTCCTTGGTAACTACTTCTTCAGCTGCCCTCGACCGGCATACTGGCTGGGACCTGATGGGAGGATGTTCCTCAGTGGTCAACTGATGGACCACCCCCATGCACACTCTAAATCATGATTGTCAATAGCAAAGATCTCCTTGTATCTTTCAAATAAGGCTTCCACCTGATCATTCTGGTCTTCCAATAACCCCAAAAAATTTCACTTGGCACAACTGCCATTACGCTGAGCTGCGGTTCAATGGGCAGGCCAAAATTCATCCAGCAACCTAAACTCATTAACCTGAATGACTTCCTCAACTGATATCAAATGTAAATACGCCATTATTTGGATCCAGTGGATATGCATTGGTTCAGTCTGGAAATTGCTACCAAAACCTTGATATCTCCATGGCCCAGGAGTATAATGACGGGGCCACGTGGAGCTCAAGCTGCTATTGCTGATAGGGCCCAATGACCTCCCCATTAAGCCCATCAAGCACTTCCACCTCTAAATTGGTATTTATTAGTACTTGGTGTCCAGAGGGATAGATATAGGTCCAGATTCTATAAGCGGCAGCCCTTGATATTCATATAATTGATTAGGGAGGGCCCAGGTCTTGCTCTTTAGTAGATGATAACGAACTGGATTTACACCATCACCATATACAAGGTTAATATGACCCATGTGCACTGGATCCTTTGGCACTCCACTGGAGGTAAAATTGAAGGGTATCTGCTGTCCCAGCTTTTGAAGGTCTCCGCTGTCATATCAACAACAGCCCTGAAGTGGCGCTTAAAAGCGGTTCCAATTAATAGGTCATAAATACTGTTCAGTAGCACTATCGCTGGGGCTACAATAACAATTGACCTAAACTGCAAGGGTAGCGTGCTGTACGCCCCTTCAGAGACTGTTTTTCACACCCACAGTCCCATACGCCATACTATATTCCACATCAGGTTTTAGTTCCAACTTTGCCACCAACTTTGAGGACACTATGTTAACTGGGGCGCCCATATCAATTATTGCACCAACACAGGTTTTTCTACGACAATGTCCTAGTATGTACACTCAGAGTAGGATGAATTCTGTTTGTATACAATGTGGACATCTAACGGATCCCTTTTCCCTAAGAAACTCATATTACCCTTCCCAAAACAGGATGCTCTTTAACAATAGCGTCCACAGGGAGGGCAGCGATTAACTCTTTTAAGAGATCCACATCAGCGGATGGTTCCAGTTCATTTGTAGAAAGTTGGGTTAAACATTTGACAGGCATTAGGCTTTGGTTGCTCCTCAGGACCTTCTTCTTCCATGTCCTTTATGTTAGTCATTTCAGTACATTCACTCCTCCAACCGTCTGCTGATATAGGAATGTGTTGTGACACTGAGGAACTTCTGCTAATTTTACAAAATAGGTTCAGGTGGGACGTTTTGGGTCGAGATGGCGGAGGTAGAGAGTCCCATCTCTACTCCACTCTGACTTTTCCCTTAGAGTACTGATCCTGTGGTAGGTGATGGACCCACCAATTGCAGCCTCTTGCCAGGTGTTCAGAGCGACTGCACTCAAAACAATTGACCTCATACGACCTGCGTCCTATATTGTTGTAAGATAGGCCAAACCAAAAGTTGGACTGGAGTCAATCGGTGTAAACAGGCCCCACTTATTAAGTTGAACTGCTGATGTAAACTCAGTTGGGAGTGAGGCGTATACTAATAATAAGGACAGGGGTTACTAAATGGATGCTGAACAGGGTGGGATAATTCCCCAAGTAAGTAAGTCTGGCAGTGGAGGTAGTAGGTTTCCACTCTTTGTTGGGTGGAGGAAAGGTAAAAGACAGACGGTGTAAAATTTGAACAATTTTCAAGCATGGTTATATAGTCCTCTAAATGTGGAGCTATGACGTTGAGAGGTCACGGTATTGCTTTACTGCAGAGGTCATTTCTATTCATAAGCTGATTTGGATAAAGCCCCTGCCCCAAGTAACACATGAGATTCTGCCATAAACTGATCAGCAAACATGGTGAGGGTTTCATTATGCTGAAACCCAATGGTCAAGAACTCAGCCTTCCACTGCGACATTTTTGCAGTTACTCCAAACAACTGCAGTGCAGTACACTTCATTTCTTGTTATGTAATTAAACAAATAAGAAGATAACAAGTAGCTTGGTCAGCGCTTTCAACATCTAAGGTGGATATCAAACAATTTTAATTTACGCCAATCTGAAGCTCCTTCTGTTGCAAACTCAAATCACTTAAAAAACCATGGATGTTCCCATCAATATCAAAAGGAGGCAAGTTATCAATACAAACCTCCCGCAGAGGCTCCTCCCTCCATTTGAGCACATTATCCAAGGCAAGTTTGAATTCTGCATATTCAACTGTTGCAGCGTGTCAGGAAGATCCCTTGTCAGAGCAAGCCTGATGCGCCATGGCCAGCAACAGAAGAATTTTTATTGTTTGTGGGTGATCAATGGCCCCCCTGTAGTGAATCTAACGTTATAATTTTGGCGGAATCATTGAAATATACTGAATGGCTTTTGCGTAGGGTTGAGCCCACTAAGCAATAGAACAGATGATATGAAGATTATCAGTCTTTCACACATAAAAAATATATTATAATAATTGCTATTACTTTAACAACATCTCTTTATCAATCTTTTAATATTTACAGCGAATGCTCTCTTCTCGCTCTTACTTACTTACTAACAACCTACTCCTTTCAATTTTCTCATCTTGCTGATATCTCAGTGACCTCAGTCAATACACTCCTTTTGCTTAGACTATTTGTACCGCCATATTATCATTGGTTCCAACAAGTTTCAATATTTATTAAATTCCCAATCACCCTAGTTTTGGCGATAAACTTAATATTTGTCATATGTTGACATCTCATTATTCATTGTTAGTCAACATCACCTATTGCCCAATATGGAGGTGACCCAATATTACCTTATCCTAAGCCGCTTAATAATCATAACTCATAATCAGTCTCAGCAGATTCAAACTATTCTGCCATAACTTCTAAGGGCTATCATCATTAATATCAGAATTGTGACATTGAGTTTGAATGGATGGTTATTGGATCCTTTACAGATATGATGATTAGAGATGTCAGTGTACAACAAATTGTTAGTAAATCGCCTCAAATTAAGGCAATTGTGAATTTAATATTTAAAAAAATTTCTGAAACCAATAAGAAGATGGCGGATTGAATAGTCTAAGTAAAAGGTTTCATATCAACTGAAGATGCTGATATTTAAGCAATACCAGAGAATTGAAGGAAGAGTATCATATTAGAAGAGAGATTGGAGAAGTGAGGATCCGCTAATTAATACATTAAAAAAAGAATTGTATCGTGGCAATTGCTCCATATCATTATATATTTTTAGTTTGAGTGTATTCTAAGGACCAAAGATCTCCATATCATCTGTTCTAATGATCTGTGGGATTGACCCTGTGCGAAAACCTAAAGCATATCCTAAAAATTCTGACAAATTTATAACAGTGGTGCTCACTACAGGGGCCAATTGACTAATCAAACAATAAAAATACTTCAGTCACTGGCCTTGGTGCATTAGGCTTGCTTCGACAAGGGTTCTCCACCACACGTTTCACCTGTTGAATATGCAGAACTCAAACTTGCCTTAGACACAATGATCAAACGGCAGGAGGATCTTCTGCAGGAGATTTGTATTGATAAACTGCCTCCATTAACTGTGATGGGAATATTTATGGGTTTTTTATAAGCGATTCAAATTTGCAATGGAAAGAGCCTAGGGACAATGTTTATGAAAAGCTACTAATATCCTCCTTGGATGTTGGAAGTGCCAATCAAGTCACCTGCTATCTTCCAAACAGTTCCGTTACATATCAAAAAGTAAAAAAATACTGTGCTGCGGTTGTTTGGAGGGGCCACAAAGATGTTGCAGCGGAAGGCAAAGTTCTTAACCATAGGGCTTTAGCAGAATAAGACCCTCACCGCATTTGCTGATTAATTTATGGTGGATGCTCATTTGTTAATTATTGCAGGGCTTTATCTAAATCCAACGTGTGCATACCAATGACCTCTGCGGTGAAGCCATTCAATGAGCTCTACAATGTCATGACTCCATATTTAAAGGATGATGTATACTTTCTTAAAATCATTCGAATTTTGCGCCATCTATCCTCTACATTTCTCCCCCCAATACAGAGTGGAAGCATACTACCTCTGTTGTTGAACCTTTTTATACAGGCAATTTGGCCCTCCAGATCAACTTCCGCTGATTTCCCACCATCAGTTCAACTTCCACCCTGGAAATGCTTATTGGCAACAGCCAAATTACCAAATTGAGTCTAATTAAGTTATTGGCGAGGCTAAATTACAACAAGTAAGGACTCAGGCCATATGGGGTTAATTGTTTTAGTTGCAGGCGGCCTGGTCAAATGGGATGAGGTTGCCCCAATCATCAGGTCCATCACATATAGTAGAACAGTACTATCAGGGAAAAGTCAGAGTGGAGTAGAGATGGGACTTTCTACTTCCGCTGTCCCTGACTTAAACGTCTCATCTGAACCCATTGAAGTATAAACAGCGGAAGTCCCCCAGTATGATGATGTGTTCCTATATCAGCAGCGGTTGCAGGGGTGATATTTTGAAACAGATGTAGACCAAAGTGGCGGCGGAAGAAAAATTCCAGATGCAGCTCATGCCATACACTTGTCAAATGTTTGACTAAGTTTTCACTGACAATTTGGACCCATCCACAGATGCACCTTCCTTGCAAGGTGTAAACGTCGCCCTTCCAGTCCACACTATCATCAAAGAATACCCCAAAGTTGGTAAGTGATTGTGAGTTTCCTTGGGAACAGAGTTTCTTTAAATGTCCATGCGTTGACAAGTTCAGATACATCATATTCAGAATGTACATACTGTGACATTGTTGTAGCTAAAACCTGAGTCTGCACTATACTGGATATGGGTGCTACAGTTAACATAGTCTCCACTAAGTATGTGGCTAAGTTGACACTAAATCCTGATGTGGAACACCGGATGGTATATGGGACCGCTGTAGCAGATAGTACAATCCCTGAGGGAGCATATAGTGCGCTTCCATTGCTATTTGGGTCAATTGTCATTGTAGCCCCAGTGATAGTGTTGCCAAATGATTATTATGGCATGTTAATTGGAGCTGCTTTAATGTGATACTATTGTTTTTTGTTGATATGACAGAGGAGACGTTTAAACTTTTTGACAATGGATCCCAATTTACTTTACCTTCAGCGGAATGCTGAAAGACTTGGTGCACATGGGGCATATCAACCTTACCTATAGTGATGGAGTGATTCCAGTGCACTATCATTGAGTACAAAAGAGAACCGAGCCCCTTCCCCAGTAGATATATGAGTATCAGGGGCTGCCTCTCCGTACATCTGGATCCATATCTATCCCCTCTGGTCACCAAAATAGTTTTGAACACCAAATTGAAGGTAGAAGTACCACAAATACTCTATGAGGAATTTATTGGACCTTACTGGCAATTGCAGCTCGAGCACCACATGGCTCCAGGAATTATACTCCTAGGACATAAGGAGATCAAGGTTTTACTTTAGATACTACAAGTGGAACCATTGCAAATCCACTAACATCAAATATGGCATATTTACACTTGACCCCTGGTGAGAAGGTCCTTCAGGCTCACAAGTTTGGGCCGCTGTACAATATTAGTCTACCTGTTGAACAACAGCCTGGCATGATGTCTTTGGTACCGCGTGATAATTTAATGAGGTTTTCCAAAGCACAGAAAGATTGAGAAATAGCTTTATTTTAAAATTATAAAGAGATTTTCGCTGTCAACTACCATGCTTTAGGATGCATGTGTGGGGTGATCCATCAGTTGGGCACTGTGGAGCATCCTCCCATCATCTAATGACCAATCCGCTGATTGAGGGCAGCTTAGGAGTAGTAAAACAGAGATCTAAAAGATACTGGAGAAAGGGATGCTTGTACCTTCAAAGAGTTAGTGGTCTTTGCATGTCCTAATTGTTAAAAATAAGGATGGTATCAACTGGGTGGTAATAGATTATCAGGAACTCAACAGAATTACCAATATGAACTCATATCCTTTACCGTGGATCAACAATGTAATGTATTGATTAGGCGGAGTCCAAATTTTTTGGCGATAGATTTGATATCAGGTTATTGGTAGATTGGTTATCATGAAGGAACAAGAGAAATGCGTAACTATCATATCCAAAGGGTTTTTTAAACAACACATATGTCACAAGAACTGTGTAATGCCCTGGCTTTATTTCAAAGGCCATGGGCACCATTCCTGGCGACCTGAAGCTGTAATGCATCCTCATGTACCTTGACATTATCAATGTCTTTTCCATGATGTTCTCCGAGCATCTTATCCATCTGTAGGAGGTCTTCCGCTAGCTTGCAAAGGCCAACATCAAGATTAAGCCTCATAAATGTCACTTCTTTAGAGATTGGCTGGAGTACTTAGGGTTTGTAGTAGATGCGATTGGCTGAGAATCCAACCATCAAAGGTAAAGGCTATCTGAAAGATGACTACCCCAAACAGTAAGTGCAATATACAAGTATTTTTAAGGGATGTTCAGATATTACTGCCGCTTTATACCCAACTTTAGTCATATTGGCGGTCCGCGCTTTGAGTTATTAAAAAAAGGATAACGCGTTTGAATGGATGAAACACCACAATGCTCATTTTTTACACTTCAAACAGTGGTAATAAGTGCGCCAGTGTTGCGCTATCTGAACTTCAACAAATAAAATTTGTTCAGACGGATAAATCCCTTTTTCACTATAGGGGAGGTGCTATCTTAAAAAGACGATGAAGGGGAGGAGCATCCAGTTGCATACTGCAGTTGAAGCCTGGACAGTCAAGAATGCGATAATACCATGACTGAGTGGTAGTTCTTAGCTATGATTTAAGCGTATAAGCAATTTTGGGTGTATTTGCATTGGGTGAAGATAAAGTCATAAAGGATCATGCTTCGTTATTCTGGTTGAAGGACCTTAAGGAGCCTGAAGGGCGTCTATCCTGATGGACCCTAAAACTGCTGGCTTATGACTTAAAAATTTTTTCACTGACCCAAAGCAAAACATCTAAACGCTGATTGCTTGTCAAGGCTACCAACAATTGCAGTTATTTGGATCTGAGCGGCATGAAGTATGATAAGATGCCCAAGGAAATTATGAAGATGAGCCGCCCCAAGACATAAAGGCAAAAAATGAAATGCGAACTAATACCTTCTAGTGTAATGAAAAGTTATACAAGCGGTTTGGAGACTTGATGGTAAACTTTCCGTGACTCTCAGCACGGCCTAGTATTATCATGAGCGCACATAAGGCAGCTGGACACGGGGCATGTGCAAGATGATAAAAACTGTTGCATCCTCAGTATTTTTGGAGAGTAATGAACTTCTATGTGCCTGAAACCATTTTCTTCTGCAACCAGTTCCAAGTGGGAAAGCCGTTCTGCTTGAAGACTTCCTATCAATTATTAAAATCTCATTTTGCATGGTACAGGGTTTACCTTGATGTTGTTGTCCCTCTGCCAATGGGAGCTAACCGGTCCAAATACATTCTGGTGGCAATCAACCACTAGACAAAGTGGGTTGAAGCTCGGAAAATATGGGATTTGGGGGCAGTCACAATAGCCAAGTTTGTGATGGAATTTATATTACAGTGACACAGCAGTCCTCAGTTCATCCTTATTGATAACGGAACCAACTTCACTTCTCACATTTTACTCAAGCTCAATGAATTTACGGCTTCTGCGGAGTGGTAATGAACCAATACACCCTGAGTCTAATGGTATGTTTTGCCAAGTTAATAGAACTTTTCTGAACATACTCCAGAGATTAGTAACAATTGACCTTCTGATTGGAGCTCTCTCTTTTCCACCGCCGTTTTTGCCTATAACATCAGCTACCATTCCGCAACAGGAAAGAGCACCTTTCAGCTCTATATGGATGACACCCTGCCCTTCCAGCTCTGCTTTATTTGTGTGTGGAAGAAACCAGCGGAATGGATCTCTACCATTATTTGACTAACATAGCATACACGTTGATCAAGCTGCAAACCAAAGAGCACCCTTTCAATTTAGCCAAGAAGATAAAGAATCAAGCTGCCAATCAGGTATGGCATAGTAGGTTCAATCAGTTCAAAGATGGCAATATGGTTCTATTTCTGATCAGAATGGGTTTGGATGGAAACACAAGTTGATCAATATTTGTATTGGTCTGTTTGAAGTTATTGAGAAAACAGGTGTTAGTTCCTATACCATCAAGGACCCTTCAAGCGGTCAGATTATTAACCTAGTGCATGTAAAGTTCCTCTGGGCATATAAGCAATTGGAGCCTTATCTTCCAGTCAAAGGGGGTAATGTTGTGATTCTGATATTAATGGACAATAAGCCTGAAATAGCCATGGCGTATCGGCTAGAAATCGCCAACAATAATTATAGAATAAAAGTAATTGAGCACCTTAGGATGAGGCAATATCGGGTTTGAATGGATGGTCATTGGATTGCTTACAATAAGATGATTAGGAGATGTCAATGTATGACAAATAGTTGTTTATCGCCTCAAAAAAAGGTAATTGTGAATTTAATAAATGGTGAACTCTGCAAGATTCAATAAAGAATATGGAAGAACGAATAGTCTAAGCAAAAGGGTCAATATTGACCAAAAATGCTGAGATATAAGTGATACCAGAGAATTTAAGAAAGATGATTGTTATTATAAGAGAGAGACAATCATCAGGGATTTGCTGAATATTACATTAAATAAAGAAGTGTATAGGCGCACTTGCTCCATAATATCATATATTTAATTTGTTTGAGTGTGTTCCAAGGACCAACAATCTCCATAACGTACATTCTATTGCTCAGTGTGATTGACCCTGTGTGATAACCCTATGGCTTATCCCAACAATTCCACCGAATTTATAACACAGTAGAACTTACAGGCGTGATCAATAAAATGTTGGAACTTGGCGGGGGTTCTTTTTACCCTGAAAGGCGTGACCTTGAACTGGATAATTCCAAGTAATGTGAAAATGACTGTCAATCATTCATGACCTTCTTTCACCAATACTTGATTTAAGGTGTTGACCAATTCTAGTTCAATAAAAGATTAGATTAGTAATGGATTAAGAGAAGCCGCCTCAAGTGGAAGTGGATAAGACTCAAAAATGAAATTTTTGAGGTTGCTATAATCCACACTGGGCCGCATAGTGCCATTTTGGTTTTTGACATACATGACTGGAGACAACTAGGTGAATTCTTCCTAAATACAACCCTTTGGAAATTATTTCATCAATCCATGATTTTGGCTTATTATTAGGTGTCTATGTAGGGATGCAAAGGAAGTTGATTTTAAGAGATCAACCGTTAAACAAAGTCTACTATGAATTCAGAGTTTTATTGAGAATTTAATAGCGCCATTAGCATTAAAAAACCCTTATAATATTCCACTGCCTGTGTCATAGTGGGTAGTTTAAAAATAACATCAGGAGAGGAGAACTCCACCGTTGCTGCCACAGCATTCCACATGATTATAATAGGATGATGTAGATTAATTCCTTTATGATAGTTAGTGGTGAGAGCTAGCTTATTTCGCTCTAGATAAATGGTTACAAATTGTCTGTGCCACCAACCACCCCTATGATCAAATGTATAGTTAATCTGACATGGCAAAAAGCTGGCTACACACTTATGTTCTTTGGCAATGAAGTTCAGGTGTTTACAGAGTGTTAACTTAATAATTGGGCTATGAAAAGCTTTCAAAACCAGTGAACTCATTGTGATAGCCAGATCCAGAGAATGTGTCACTTCAAGATCAATAAAGTATTTCAAGTTACAGTGTCTATTAAAGCATTCATAAAACCATGTGCACGTTGATAGTTATCTCATGATAAATAAGAATTAAGATTGATAGTATTTATTTAGGTTCTTAATAGAACATACGTTTGGACCAGCTTAAGTATATGGAACCACATTACAATAATTCTTGTTTTTACTAAGAATTGCTATGTCATCGTCATGGCACATTTATAGGACAATGGGTATAAACCAGAATCTAAGGGTTTACCAAGGGACGTACATGCTACATAAATTGTGAACTGAAACAATATGACGCTCTTGCTTGGTTTGATCCATTATCAAAGTATATTAAGTGGACACAGCGGGTCTATAGGATCTACGGGGATTACAATGCTGCACAAAGGGCTTTTTCAAGTTAATCTCTGTGAAGTCAATATACTTGAAGGCTTGGTCTTCTGGCTGGACAAAATTATCCCACTGGCGTGGTACTGTTTGTTAGGTTATACACTTTAGACAAAAAGTATTATTTGTATTCCCAGGTGTTTAATAACAGGACCCTTGGTTTGTATCTTTTTTGAACCACTATCTGTATGCACCGTTATTTATTGCTCGAGTTAAAGGACTTAGAGCAATAGCAGAACCACATGGGTCATGCCACTTACATATATGAATTTCTCATTTTTGTGCATCAGGTTTTGAGCCTTTTTACTTGTTAAAAATTTGCGGATTTTTCACTTGTATAATAAGTCCTGCACGTATAGTTGGGAAGATGTTCAGCAAAAATTCCTCAATTTTAGCCAGAGTTTAACAATATATTGACCATCCAGAAGCTCGCTAGTCTTATCTAAAATATTTAAATCTTATAGTCTATTTGGGATAATTTTCCCTACTTATTGAGAACTTCATGTGATGCATGAACTAATACAAGCTGGTAATTTCTGTCCTAAAAGCTTATTGACACTTTTTATGAACCAACTCTGATAAAAAACCAGATAAAAAGAACTAATATTATATCTTCTATCTTAGAGATATAATTTAATAATTTTACTTAGCCAGGCACCAGTATTTATACCTCAAGGGCATTTACTGGACTTAATTGGAGCATTCATTTTCCTTGGATATTCTTTTCCACCTCAGTTTGGCCCAACAACTGATACAACCATGACCTTTTACTGGGACACTTGGCGGCAAAATACACTCAAAATTGGAAAGTTTTCAGAAACTAAAAAATTTTAACTTTAACGTGAAAATTGTCCTAAGATCATCCCAATTAAAGGTATATCATATAGATGACAAAATATAACTTCTAAGAAGATTGGTATTGATTTTGGTTAATGATGTACCCTAATTGAGACGTTGCAGGCCTCTTGATAGCACTAGGTACTCCCATTTGAGCTGTCCATGTGCATGTGCTATCATGCCAATTACAAGCATTGACACACAAAATTCGTCATAGGCTGGAAGCTGATTGCAATAAATTTGAGTGAAAAATATTAAACTTGTTATTGTCTCATGAAAATTTTTAGTGCTGATTTAGGAATTAAAACCAGGATAATTTCTTATTTTTAAAGTCGATTGTATGTATGATTAATCAGAAAAGAATTACTGAATTATTGTCAGAGTAATCATCCCAGATTGACGGTTTAAAAGAGTTTATTTTCATACTAACCACCAAGATCTGATTTTCTTTCTGCCAGTTCTGTTAAGTTCCTTTATCATAGGTGTTTATACCCTTGTTTATATCCACCATGTGCATATCTTCATTGGAAGTAGTAGCTGCAGGTTCTAGTATAGCATCAATCAAAAATTAGGCAATTTGCTACATCAGGGATCTGCTAGTGTGCCAGGACACACATTATGTTGACTGATGGCTCATGATGTTTCACATTCCATGACTTACCTTCCTACTAAAGGTCTGAAGGTCAACTCATCAACCCAGCAGACCAAAAACTTCACCTTGGCTACATTGACCCCTCTTTGGAGTGCACCGTGGTCCCCAGCCCCCTTCCTGGGTGGCCTGAACCTTTGCTACTTATCCCTTATGTCCAATCTCCAAACCCTCTTGGGCGGTACCAGCTAGCCTATCCCCATTGCAAGTGGACTAGATCCAGACTACATCTAACCCTCAATGGCTGATGGCCATCAGCCCTTTGTTGTTATTGTCTAACTGGCCAAGTTCTTGTGGGACTTCCTTTTAGTGTTGAAGTACGGGAGTGTAGTGCTAACCACTCCAGGTGCATTACCCAGCACCTACCTTGGGGATCAACCGTCCTATATTCACTAATCTAGCGGACTACCTAATACTTATTAATATGTTATGGGCGTAGTAGAGATTATTTAAATTTATTGTGAGGAAGGCCGACCATGGGATGGACACTTCCAAATTTGACCTGAAAGAAACAAAACTTAGTAACAGGGAAAGCACCCCAGAGAAGCGATGCTATCTCTTATTGCCAGCGGGAACGCCACTATGGGGAGGGGGAGGGAACTTGTGAAGGGGCTGTAGCCACAATTGAACACGTATGTATAAAAGGGTCTGATTTGATGAACCAAACTGGGAACCAGGAGGAGACCAGCTGTCGGCGACGTGGTGGGAGGTATCCAAACATCCACGCCTGAAAGTGGTCCACCAAATGAGACCAGAATCTGTGGACAGCTTCTGAGAGTGGGGGTGGAGCCTGCGATGGCATCCAAGACAATCGTGTGGATAGTCCACATGGTGATTGCAACCACCAGAGCACGGAAGGAGGGTGGAAGGGGGAGGCCATTGATAAAGCAAACATATATCTTGACAGACTGAAGGGATGTGTTTGATCCTGGCCAAGCAGACGTTGAACTTCGCGCCATATCACTTTAGAGGTAGGACACTTCTCCATGCGGTGGAACAGCGTTCCATACTGGCCACACATGATGCAGGATGAGTGTAAAGCGTTAGAGCGCTCAGCCATATGATACACCCGCCTCAGGCAGCGCCACACATGGGAGCGGATTTGAGGCTGCAACAGAGGATGGTGTGCATATTTCCAAATAGTCTTCAGAGTTTCAAAGGAGTAAGGGATGTCCATCATGTCCAGGTAGTCCACCCTGGATAGGACATGGGGGCGTGTCGGGATCACGCACGTTGAATGGGTAACCCCTGTACCTCTTGTATGAAACTGAGGAGAGGGGCGGCCTCTCTGGGCTGTGTGTCCACGAATACGAATTCTTTACTCAGTGCTCCGCATGGAGAGGAGAATTCATTTGTAGTGGGTTTTAGTCCTGTGAGGACCTGTGGCCGATGGGTGTGAAGCCAGGTATTTCATCAAGGAGTGAGGGTTTGATGGATTGTTAAGGCCCAAGGCGTGGGAGAAGTTGGAGAGGGCCGCGTGGGACCAGTGTTGGGAGGGGAGCGTAGGGGCGGTGATGGCCGCAATCCAGGTGCCCAGGATCCTGGCAGCATGGGCTTTGAAGTCAAGCAGGCCCATGCCACCATGATGATGAGGGCCAAACATGAACTCTAGCCGTACTGGTGGTGGGCGGCCTGACCAAAGCCATCCTTGCAGAAGGGCATACAAGGATTTGAAAAAGCCTGGTGAGAAGGGGATGGCATGGGCTCCAAACCAGACTTTGGAGAGGAGCATAGAGTTGGCTAAAACAACCCTGAAAGTAAGGGAAGTAGGGTGGGCTCTGAGGGAGGCAATGCGCTTCGTCACGTTGTCTAGAATATGACTTTCCATTACTGCTGATGCGTACCCGCCTGCCTCCACCCACACACCCAGATGGCGGACAGGCCCTATGGTAGGGCGTGGCACGAAGGGGAGCACTAGTGGGGCGGTGTGGGGTGGGCAGGGAGGGCGAGCACATGTGCGAGCAAATGGGCCGTGCTTGGCACTGGTCGCTGGGGCCCAGCAGTTTTGATACTGAACAAGGAGTATGATTTCATTTTGGAAGCGTTCAGTGCAGCATTACTTACCCGGTAATACTCTTGGATGAGAGCTTCAAGTGCGCGTGCATCTTTATTATTAGACACCCCTACCACACAGTCGTCTGCAAACGCCATCACCTTGACTGGGGCTTGGCCTGGTACATGTACCCCAGTGAGATGGGCATTCACGTTTCGAAGTAGTGGGTCAAGGCTGAAGTTGTATAAGAGTGGGCTAAGGGGTCCCCTTGTCGTAGGCCCCTTTGAGGGTGGACTACTTCCGTTATGAAGCCAGGGCCACGCACGGCCATTGTTGCAGATTCCATGAGCAGCATTACCCAGTTGATGAAGCGAGGGAGTAAGCAGAATTGATGGAGGCAGGCCCTGAGGTATTCCCAGTTTACTCTATCATAGGCCTTCTGTTGGTCCAAGAATACAAGTGCTCTAGAGGCTGTGGACTGGCATGCGTTAGCCACAGAGTGCACGTTGTCCCAAATGACCTTCTGGGTATAAAACTGAATTGTTCTGGGGAGAAGGTGGCAGATGCTACAATCCCTAAACAGTTAGCCATGATTTTAGTTAAAGATTTTGTATCTGTGTTAGTTAAAGAAATGGGGCACCAGTTGGCTAAGTCTATCTTGTCCCCTTTCTTGAAGAGTGTGATGGTGAAGGCCTCTTGTCCTCCTGGTAGGAGGCGTTTCCAGAAGGCTCTGGTTAAGTGAGGCAAGCAGAAGTGGGGATATATAATTGAAGTACTTTTTATAGAATTCATATGGAATGCCATCTGTGCCTGGGCATTTCCAATTTGGTGCATCGCGGATGGCTTTCCATAGTTCATTTGGAGTAATCAAATTCATTATTTTTGGGTATTGGGAAATGTTGCAGATGTGGGTTTGGTCAAAAAATTCTGCCACTTCAGCTGGCTGAATTGGATCAGATTGGTATAACTTGGAGTAATACTTTTGTATTTCGATTGCCACTTCAGATGGCGTATCCATGATGAAATCATCTGATCTTTGCACCTGTGTGCAGGCCATGCTCTGGCATGGTGCAAAATTTACTTAAAAAAATATGCGGTGCACTTGTCGCCCTCTATAATGCATTTGGCCCTGTACTGAACACAAACCTGATGTTTGTGTTGCCTTTTGAATGCGTTGAGGTGGGCGGCTGCTTCCGCCCACTTCTGGCCCCATGCAGGGCTATAACCTGTAGGTGGGATGTTGGACTCCAGGTGTGCCAACTCTTCTAGAGCGCGCGAAATGACAGCCAATGTGGCTCATGAGCGTCGGGAGGAGAGGTGGCGAGAGTGGCAGCTGGTGTCCTCTTTTAAAAGTTGTCCATGTGGAGATGGGTTCACGTAAAACGTTGTAACAAACTCCTTTGCCAAAGTTGCTGATTCCACCCAATTGAAAAATCCTGTTGAGGCAAGTTTGGGAGGGCGGAGTTTGCGTATAATGTGGGGTCTTAGCCACTGTGACAGGTAGGTGGTAGGTTATCAAGACCAGCCGGTGGTCAGAGAATTCAATTTTTGTTGTTTGGAAGTGGGAAATGTGAGGTTGGAATTTCGCCGGTGTGATGATAAGTTATATGCGGGTCATGGACCTTAATTGGCCATTGTGGATGTGGGGGCGCATCATGTTTTTGAGCAGTGGGGCTTGCCACAGCAGCGCATCCATTAACCCAAGGGTGGCCTTTAGAACGCGAAGTTCTACATGACCCTGGGGGGCGTGGGAGGAGGAAGGCCAACGGTCCATGGGTGTGTTTAGCCAACAGTTCATGTCGCTGACTATGAAAGGGTTTGGGGGTAATGGAAGGGATTTGACTGATGAGAAAAATTCCTGACGCTCTTGTGCACAGGTTGAGGCATAGATGTTGATGATAGCATGTGCCACGTCAGCCCACAAGAAAGTAGCAACGAGGACTCAGCCATTGAGGAAGGATTCGAATGATAAAACTTTTAAATTTTTTTTTCTGAACTAGCACCCCACAGTGCTCTGACCAAAAGGATAGGGAAGGGAGGAGCATGATTTTCCAAGCATCATTGGAACCTCGCAGACAGTGGGACTCCTGGATGGCCAGGATATCCACGGGTAAATATTTTTGTAAAAATCTCAGTTTCCTAGCCTGGGATGGCGAGGCCTTGAGTCCAGCGATATTCAACGTCCCTAAAGTGAAGGTTTCCCCTATTGCACCTTAGGTGTGAGGGGGTGGGCACCCGGGCCCACTAGCCTCCTCTAGATCTCCACAGGCCTTCACGGCAGTGCAGGTGTTTGCAGCAATGCTATCAGTAGTTTTGTTAACTTTAGCAGAAAGGTTACATTGGCTTTTGCCTTCACTTTTTGTTTCCCTGACGTTAAACAAATTTTTTGCGGTGCGGATGAGTTTGGTGCACCAACATTTGGGTCAAAAAAATTTTCAGGTAGGTTGGACCCCAATTCGGTTTCAACTGGAGCTTGGTTGCAAAGATCAGGTGAGATTGAGTCACCTATTGGATCCTCAGATTGGGTGGCCCAATTGGCATGGGCTTCCCAATCTGATTGGTTGAGGGATTCCCAAGTTGCTTCTGCTGCAATGGTTTCGATGTCCTCCTGACGTTGGGAGTGTGGGATAGCGGTGGTGACTTTGGCCGCTTCCTTGGCCGCGGCCCTGTGGGCCTTCTTGGCCTTTTTCTGCTCTTGCGGGGAGATGGGTTTTACCAGTAGGTAGCAGCCTTGTGCTCCCCATGGGAAAGCCTCTTTGGTGCTTTTGGTTTGTTTGTAGTGCGCCTCTCTGCTGGCCATGGCCGCCAAAGGGTGCTCTTGGAATGTGATGCCCTCCTTGGTGGGGCATGCATGTGCCTTATGGCCAAATGCATCACAGTGGGTGCAGATGGGGGGTGCACTGTCCACGGTTACCCAGAAAGGGTGGGTGGTATGCCCTTCAATATTGATATATGTGGAGTGCGGGATCTGGGTTAGGTCCTTTGTGATCTCCTCAGTTGGGGTCAGAACTGCAATGGCTTTGCCAGTGCACAGGTGTGGCATCAGCGTAAAGCATTGCATCTTGAAAGATTGTATTTCACCATATATGGTGAGACCTTCTTTTGGGTGCTGCTCCAAAATGGCACGTTTTACCATAGTAGGCAAAAAGTCAAACGTGAGGAAAATTTGGTTGGATTTTTTCTTCTGGTGCGTTTGGTTTCAATGACCCATTGCCCTTTGGGGAGGTCAATCACTATGCGCACTGCAGCAGCTTCATCTGCTGCCTCCTTGTTTTTGAAACTGAGGTCCAGCCAACCATGTGACATGGAGTGAGGTGCGACATACACCGCAGTCAGAAAAAAAGTGTGCCCATCCCCACAAAATTTTTCCCATAGAGCTGTTTGTTGGATGTATAGAAACACACGGACTCCATATTCCAGCGATGAGAGTGGTTTGGAGTGCGGCGTGTTGATGTACTGGTTGCATCGCACTTGCCAAGCGAGGATTTCTGGGGAAATAGTGACCACCAGTTTTTTATTTTTTTTTTCTATTCCGCCAGTTTCTCCGGGGCATTTTCGAACGTTTGAGGCCACAGGCCTACCACCTGCTCCTCTTACCTTACTTGCCCAACTGCTCCCTGACATGGGCGCAGACTAATCTCCTCTGTGAGATTATCAAACTAGAATCAGAATTAAATTGAATAAGTTGCAAAAGTAATTACAACGAGAGAGAAAAGTCCATAATAGAGATTATTATTAAGAGGAAATAAAACTATTTATACTAGGCGCTTTTCTGGAAATCCGCTGATCACCTATCAACATCCATAAGTATTCATTTCCAGGTACCCACTCAATAATCAGCCTTCCACTGGCAACTATTCCCTCTTAATTAGATGCTTTTGAAAGCTGAATAATAATTTTACTAGTCTTAATCATCAGTCTCTAGCCAGTCAAACATAAATTTTTATATAAACTTAATTAGATATCCTTGGCCTTTAGTTGCCAATAATTTAGAACCCTAGGCGGCGGAATGGTCATCTCTCAAACTATCAGAAACCTTGGCATTCCACCAGCAGTATGACTATCTTCAGCATATTTCACTAGCTAATCACAAGTAGACTATAGGATCATCATTGGCATCAGTCACCAGTGATTCTGAATACTTTGACTTCAAACTATTTAATTCATTGTAATTTTATATAACAATATATTGAGAATTTCAGATTTACACAACAGTGTTGAATTGCTAATATAAAATTAATAATAATGCCAATCATCCTTGGCATAAATTGCTAATGCTCAAAATAACTTATTTAACTATCAGGGATTGACACCAATACTTCCAGAATCAAATGATTCATAGAAATAGCTCAACTCAACCAAATGGGGAGCACAAATGGCACATTATTAATAACTATAAAAAAAGACATTAATTAGTCAATCTTACAGCTCTGACTAATATCATCCCTCATTTTGATAATTATAAAGGATCCATATAGTTACTTTTCCGACTTTTCACCCACCCCCTTAACCAGATGGTATTCCTCCAGCGCTAATTCACCTAATTGGTGGGCCAATACTTCATCAGTTTGTGGGGAGGTATTTTTGTGGCGCAACATCACCGCATCCAAGAAATGGCAAAAACTAAACCAGTGACCCTTGTCACCTCCTAACCCTACCTCCGACTACTTGAACAGCACACAGTGGAGCCCCTTGTAGTGAGCACCAATGTCTCAATGCTACATTTGCTACATCAAGGCTCTACTAGTGTGCCAGGCCACACAGTATGAAAACTGCTTGCCCTTACTGTTTTTCCTTCCTTGGTGTACCTTTCTACTACAATTTAACAGGGCAACCCATCAACTCAGAAGACCAAAAAACTTTAACTTAGCTACATTGACCTTTCTTAGGAGTGCACCAGTGGTCCTCAGCCCCTTCCTGGGAGGCCCAATCCCTTGCTACTTCTCCCTCATGGCTAATTTCTAACCCTCTTGGACAGTGCCAGCAAGTCCATCCCCGTTGCAAGCGTCCCAGCTCCTGGATACCTTCAACCCTCATGGCTGATGGCCCTCAATTCTTTGTTTTTGGCAGCTGGCTGGCCAGGTTCCTGTGGGGCTTCCGTGTAGTATTGAAGTATGAAAGTTGGTAGCACTTACCACTCCAGGTGCATTACCCAGAGCCTACTTTGGGGATCTCATGTCCAATCTTTACTAATTTAGCGTCCTAACTACTAAATACAAATCAAATGATGGTGTAAGAGAAATCTCTATTAAGAAGGAATTACAATTATCTATACTTCATGATTTTCTTGCAATCCTCTGCCTACCTATCAGCATCCATCAATATTCATCACTAGCAACCCACTCAATCATCAGCCTTCCACTGGCAACCATTCTCTCTTAATTGGATTCACTTAAAAATTAAATATTAATTTGACTTGTCCACAGCTTTAGTCACTTGTCGTTCAAATATAGATTCTCATTATAAACTTAATAAAATGTCCTCAGCCTTAAGTTGCCAGAAATATAGAACTCTAGGTTGTGGAATGTTCATCATATGCTCAACTATCAGAAACCTCAGCATTCTGTCAACAATATTATTATCCTCAGTATAAGCCACTAGCTAAACCTAAATATATATAATTGAGTCTTCTGGCTTCAGTCACCAGTGATCAAATATTATGACATTTAACTACAATCTGTTGTACCTTTTTTCTTTCCAATCAATTTCACTTTTAAGGGAATTTTATAAAAAAGTTTATTTTATCACCGCCATCTGGCCATGCCCTTTTCCTTTCAAAGTCTGCGGAACAGCTGCCTGCTGCTCCAAAGTGGAATAGCGGCGCTCCACCACCTAGCGTTTTCTGCCCTGTTGGCAAACACGTTCACAAGGGTCAAATATCCACCATCTTCTTACGGCCATTGTGTTCCTCCATGAGACTTAATGCTCCACCTACATGCATCCACCCTTATTGCACCCATCCTCTCGCCCTCCCTTGTTTCAAAATCCATTTTTGCTTATGAGTTGACTACAGGCGTTTATTTTCATATGTTGACAAGGCAATTATTTAATTAGCACTGCTGCATTTACACTGGCTGGCTTTATCAATTTCCGCCTGTTTAAGAGCTATTTTGATATTGGGTTAAAGATGGAAGAGGACGCTGAAGCAGTGGATTCTACTTCCCTTGTATATATAAAACTCCCATGCCAACTACCCAAACTCGCCTCCCTATAGACACCACAATGGTGGTGTCCATTGCATCCCTCCCTTCCCACCTCCATCCCCAAATTTTATATTATCAGTTGATGGTGTGGCTTCTAGCTTATGGGACTCAGCCTACCTGATCTTCACTGTTCCCTCTGGTGCAGAGCGCCTTGCTGTCCCATGCACCACTGCTACCATAATACCACATCATTCTGTCATAGACCAATAAAGCCCCATGCTCATATTGAAGCGGCGCCTGAGCACCTTATTGGGCTTGTGCGGATAATAGTCGCCAGGTTTGTCCCCTCTGTTTTGGGTTTGACCATTCAAAAAAATCTTGCTCCTGAGCCACCTCCTATGATGCAGCTTTGAAGCCCTATTCAGTAAATTCTGAATGGGTCATTTTGTTACCCCTCCCAATTAACGTTTTCGTCCAATGGGCCAGAGTATGAAATTAGCCCCCACCAAATCAATCGCCTACAATAACCCACCCAATTACACCCCCGCTAATCAGAGTATGGCTTGGACCACCATTTGCACTCAAGCAGCCCATTTGACTATTACCCGCACAAGTACTTCATCTTCTATTCTCTGGAACCAAAATCCATAAGACTTATTGGCTAAGGTTGATGAATTAGGTAAGTTATCATGAGTGAGTAATCTGGTGAACCTCTCGGCCAGTTCAATTATGGTCAGGCCAAATTTTTCCCTTCAGATTTTAAAAGACCCCAATTCCCAAATGTTTTGCTCCTAAACCCAATGTCACCCCCTACCAAAGTGACCACCAGCTCACCTTAGCTGCAGTGGCCTCTCCTTATTGCCCAAACCTACGCAAAGCAGTGGCCCAATCATTGTCTCAATAACAACTAGGGCTGACCACACTCTACTACACCCTAATTTCCCCAAAAGCAGCCTGAAGCAAAATCACTAACTTATTTGATGATGCCAGAGCCGCTGTCATGCATGTCACTAACTACCAGATTTTGACCCATTTGCTAAAATCACCCACCAAAGTATATCCCAATTTTGCTAACTCTTCTATGCTTGCATTCAAGCTGAACATCACTTAGTGGAATTTGTTGAAGCTGTCTACCAATCTAGTCTTGATGGTGAGGATAAGAACTCATTTTACACCATCATCCACCCACACTATGCCAATGCTTCAACGCCCTGGCTCTCCGCTTAAGTCTGTTTCTACAATTATAATGATATTGTTGTGTAGAATATGTCTGCAGAACAACCCTCTGACCCCCCCTCCCCCTCTGCCATGGTGGGTTAGCAGATTCCGCTCTCCACCTTGCTGAAGGTTTTTTGTTTTGGTTTTATTTTCCATTTGTTTGTTCATTCAGTCCTTTTGCTCTTTAAGTATTGGTAATGTCCATCCCATGGTCAGCGTACCTTGAATAAATTTTTATCTTAAGCTACAATCTGTTGTAATTTAATAACTATTAATATATTGTCATCCTTAACTCAATTCCTTGGTGGAAAATCACTAATAGTTAATCAATATAAATTTTAATTATCTTAGTGTAAATTGCCAGTGATTTAACTAACCCAATTCACTACTGGTAATTGTCTACAATACTTCCAGACTTGGAAGATTCATCAAATGGCTCAACCCAAATGTTATAATTTTGGCAATATACTTACTACACGCTGGAAGTATTTAAACAAGAGTTGAGCCCACTGATCAATTGGATGGACAATATGAAGATCACCGGTCCTTGAGACACACTTAAAAATATAATAAAATAAGGAACAATTGCTCCAATAACACTTCTTTATTTTAATGTAATATTCACGGCAGATACTCGCTGTTTAACTCTCTCTTTCCTACCTAAAGTTCTTTTTCTCTCAATCATCTCACCTTGCTTATATATCAGCAACTTTTGTCAATACTACTCTTTAAGCTTAGATTATTTGGTCCTGCCATATTCACATAGGCTCCAGTAGGGTATGGTATTCTTAAATTCCCTATAACCTTAGTTTGATGCGATCAACTCAAATTTTTATCATATGCCAACTTCAACTTATTGCTTTATTTGACGGCGATCCAATATTCACCCTACCTGACCCAATATCGCCTCATCCCAAGGCACTCAAATATTAATACCCTATATTTCATGGTTGGTGGATTCTAGCCAATCCACCATGGCTATTTTAGGCTTATAACTCAGTCATATCAGGATCTTGACATTACCCTCTTGACTGGATGATAAGTCTCCTTTTGTTTATATGACCAGAGGAACTTTGCATGTATTTAGTTAATAATCTGACTACTTGCGGGGTCCCTTGAGAAAATAGGCATCAACACCTGTTTTCTCAATTTTTTAAATGGACTAATCCAGATGCTGACCAATTTGTGCTTCCAACCCAACACATGTTGGTCATGGAATAGAGCCTTGTCCCCATCTTTAAATTGAGCTAGTTCACAACACCATACCTGATTGGCAGCCATATTCTTTATCTACTTGGCTAAGCTGAATGAGTACGCTTCAGTTTGCAGCTTAATAAGCATATTCGTTAGGTTGGTCAAGTAGTGGTGAGGATCCATTCTGACGGTATCTTCCATGCACGCATAGAGCAGTGCGGGTAGAGCTGGGTGCAATCCAAATAATAATTGGAAAGAACTCTTCCCATTGCCTTGTGATAATAGATGTGTAAGTGTAGACAGCGGTGGAAAGGAGGGTACTCCAATCAAAGGGTCTATCCATTACCAACTCCCAGAGTATATTCACCAGTGTCCCATTTACCTGTTTGTCCATACCTTTGGATTCTGGGTGATATGGGGTCATTAGAACCCCGCGGATGGCATCAGTTCGTTGAGCTTGAAAAATGTGAGAGGTGAAGTTGGTCCTTTTATCAGTAAGGATGAACTGAGGACAACCATGTCGCTGGATTAAACACTCTATCACATACTTAGCAACAGTGACCGCCCCCAGATCATGTATTGCTCATGCTTCTACCCACCCGGTCAAGTGTTTGATTGCCACCAGAATGTATCTAAACTTGTTAGCTCCAGTTGGCAGAGGGCCCATAACATCAATAGAAACCATATGCTATAAAAGTGAGGTTTCACTAACTGATAAGAAGTCATTTGGTGGAACGGCTTCTCCACTTGGCACTTTTGTCAGCATGAAATCATTTCAAGCACATCAAAATGCATGCTTTTCCAGTAGTACTAAGGTCGCAACAATTCCAGGGTTTTATGTAATCCACCAGTCCAACTTTTCATTTTGCAATCATAATAATATTTGGTCAGGCGGAAGATCTTGAAATATTCACAGTAGTGTCCCCTAGCCTCTTGTACAATCTACCATTCTTCTGATTCGTGTTGGCTCTTATATTGTATAGTACCTTAATTACTTGGGGCGATTTATCATCATATCTCCCGCTAGTCATTTTATCATATACTACATCACTGAGATCCGCCATAATGGCAATGGTTGGCAATATTAATAAGCAATCTGCTTTGGTGTCTTTTCTCCAGATCAGTGGAGGTTTCAAAGTTGTAAGCCTGCAGCTTAAGAGCCCATTAGGCTAAATGCCCCTCAGGCTCTAAGATTCTGAAACCAGCATAACAATTCATGATCCGTTACAATTTTATAAATTTACCTCATGCAATTACCCTGAGTTGTTTATATGCGTAAATCACCATTAATCACTCCCGTTTGGTCACAGTGTAATTGTGTTTGTGTCAGTTTAAGCTATGACTACAGTACGCAAACAGATGCTCCTCACCCTCATTGTCTTTTTAAGATAGAAATACCCTAATGGCGGAAAGAGACGCATACATCTTGACAATGACCGCTTTTCAAAATTTGGATATTGTAGCACCAGCGTGCTGATTTATGCCATCTGAAGTGTATAAAAGGAGCATTGGCAACGTTACGTCCATTTTAATGCAGCATTTTTTTTAAAAAACTCAAAAAGTGGTCCTCCAATACAGCTAAAGTTAGGGATGAAGCGTTGGTATTAACTGACAACTCCTAAAAATATCTGTACATCACGTTTGCTGCTCAGCAGGGTCACTTTCTAAATAGCTTCCACTTTGGCCTGTTGAGGTTGTAGCCCCTTTGCATCTATTAAAAGGCCTAGGTACTACGGCTGGTCTTTGAAGTGATATTTACGGGGCTTGATATTAAAGTTAGTCTCAGCAAGATAGTGTAAGAACTCCTCTAGTGAGTAAGATTCTTAGAGAATTTATGCAAAAAACATTGATATCATCAAGCTATATGAGGACACACTACAGCTTCATGTCACCAAGATTGGTGTTCATGGCCAATGGAACGTAGCCAGGGCATAAAACAGCCCTTGAGGCATCCATGTCGGTTGCAAAAGCCCCATGGACGTGATAATGGCGCATTTTTCTTATTCTTCGTGGGTGACTCAATTTGCCAGTAGCATAATATCAAATACTTTACAGAAAAAGCAAGCTCCTCCCAACCAAAACCAATGCATCTCGCTCTGAGGCAATGGATAGGAGTCCTTTTTAATAATACTGTTGATCTTTTGGTAGGTTATCTCTACCCATTTGGTACAGTTTTTCCTTTTAACAATCAGTAAAGGCAAAGCCCACGGACTCTTGGACAGTTTGAGCAACCCTTGCTCCAGAAACTTATCAATATTCTCAATGGTTACTTCTTCAGCTGCCCTACCTTGGCAGATCAACTGAGACCTGATGGGAGGATGCTCCCCAGTGTCCAATCAATGAACCACCCCTAAGCGCACCCTAAATCATGGTCATCAATGGCAAAAATCACCTTATATTTCTGAAATAAAGCTACCGCTTGGTCTTTTTGTTCTGCTAATAACCCCATTAAATTCTCCCACAGTACCACTGTCATTAAGCTGGGCTGCGATTCTATGGCTAAACCAATACCATCCAGTGATCTGAACTTATGAACCTGAAGGACCTCTTCAACTAGGTTCAAGTAAAAAAAGCCATTTCTGATGCTGGAAGAAATGCATTGGTTTGTTTTGAAGATTCACTAACCAAACCTTGATCTCCACATGGCCTGGGAGTATAATACCTGGAGCCACATGAGGCTCAAGCCGCGTTTACTGATAGGGATCAATGACCTCACCATAGATCCTGTCTGGCACTTCCACCTCTAACTCAGTGTTCACTATGACTTGGTGTCCAGAAGGAATAGATATAGGCTAGAAGCTCGGAGAGGTAACCCTTGATAAATGTATATCTGCTGAGAAGGGGCTGAGTCTTGCATTTTTAGTCAATAATAGCGATCCAGAATCACCCCCATCAATATATGCAAGGTTGATATGCCCCATGTGCACCGGATCCTTTAGTACTCCTTTAGAAGTAAAGTAAATTGAAATTCGTACCCCAAAATTTCGAAGTCCTTCTCTGTCACATCAATGACAGCACCAAAGAATCGCAGGAAAGCAGTTCCAATTAACAGGTCATAGTTACTGTTTGGTATCACTATTGACAGAGCTATAATGACAATTGACCCAAACTATAAAGAAAGCGCGCTGTACGCCCCCTCAGAGACAGTGCTTTCCGCTACAGAGGTCCTGCACACCATTCAATGTTCCACATCAGGCTTTAGCGTCAATTTCGTCACCAACTTAATGTAAACTATGTTAAGTGGGGTTCCAGTATCAATTATAGCATGGACTCTATTTTTTTCTACAAAAAGGTTACAGTATTTACACTCAGAATAAGAAAAATAAGACTGTTTTATACGTGAACATCAAATGGATCTCTTTTCCAAAGAAAACTCATAATTCCTTCACTGACTTTGAGTTATTCTTTAACAATAGCGTCCACCGGAAGGGCGACGTTTACCCTTTCAGGGTTAGCACCTGCAGCTGGTCCAGCTTGTCTGAAGAAGCTTTATTAAACATTTGGCAGGCTTACAGCTTCAGGTTCTCCTAGGGTCCTTCATCCGCTGCGGCCTTGGTTTGCACACATGTCAGTATGTTCACTCCTCCAATTAGTTGCTGGTATAAAATCCCGTCATTGTATTGAGGGGCTTCTGCTGGATATACTATGATTGTCAGGCGGGACGTTCACTTTTGGGATAGCGGAGGTAGAGAGTCCTGTCTCTACTCTGCTCCATATTTTCCTGGTAGTATTGATCCTGTTGCATGTAGTGAACATGACGGTTATGGCAAAATTCGTGCAAGTTGGCCAGGGCAACCACACTCAAAGCAATTAACACCATAAGAGCTGCATCATTGGTTCTCATAAGAGGGGCTGGGTTAGTAGTTTGGTTGGTGACAATTGGCATAACCAGGACCTGGTCAATAGGATGAGTGCTGATGCTTGGCATAACTAGGTCTGGGTTTATAGTTGGGTTGCTGACAGTTTTTTAAACATGGACAGAGCGGAATTTGAACTGCTTGGGGTAACTTGTTTGAGGACAAGGCGCGGGATTATAATAAGGCTGGGGTAACTAGGCGAAGTATGGGCAGGATTTGAGTATTCTTCCAGATAAGAGTGTCCAGAATTGGCGGTTATATGTTTCCGCTCTGTATTGGGTGGAGGAAAGGTAGCGGATAGATGGCGCAGAAATTCAAACAATCTAAGGCAGGGAGACGTCGTCATACAAAATTCGGATTAACATTGTAAAACTCATGGTATGTCTTCACTGCTGAGGTCATTGCGATGCACACATCAGATTCAGCTAGAACGCCTTTCCCAATTAGCACATGGATTTCTGCCATAAAATGGTCAGCAAATGCTGGGAGAGTTTTGTTAAATTGGAACCCAATAGTTAAGAGCATAGATTTTTGTTGTGATATTTTTGAGGTACCCCAAACAGCAGCAGCACTGTATCCTTCACTTTTTGGTAGGTAACGGAGCTGCTTGGAAGGTAGCAGGTGACTTTATCAGCACTCCTGACATCCAAAGCAGATAACAACAGTTTTACTCTACGCCAATCTGAGGTGACTTCCACTGCAAACTCAAAACGTTTATAGAAGCCATGGATATTCCCATTTCAGTTGAACTTTTGCAGTTTCTCAATACAGGCCTCCTCTTCTCGCTCATAACTACAACTTTTGGGGTGTAATGAGGAATGAGTCAAGACCCATAAGCGGTCTCTCAATGAGGAGCTGTTCCAGCGGAGGTTGGAATGTCCAATGCTTTGTAGGTAGCATGGGCCTCTGCGGTGGGCAGCAGGCCATCTCTTGAGTTAATTGGCTCTCCAATTATTAACCATATCCAGAGATACCCTCCTGGGTTTAGTAGCTCATGAAAGTGTCAGTTTTCTTCATACAATTCTCCCTGTATAGATCCTTGTTGATCATCCTAGTCCCAATAAGGGGTCTGTGAGGTATTATTTACTTTCCCTTCTGCACAATGCAGTAGTTCTGTATTGTCAACCAAATGGCTAGAAAGTTGCTTGTTTTGTTGTCCATGAAGTTGCATCTGACTAAACGTGCAGTCAGGATGGTTCATAACGTTGTTTCGCTCCTGAAAAAAGCTCACCCTGTTTTTTGAGCACTGCGTCTGAAGAAAGTTTGAGCTCCTTATATTTTTGTGGATCAGTGTTTTGTGAAGATCCCCTAGAAAAGCAGGCCTGATGTGACATGGCTAGTGCATGGAGATTTTTATACTTAAGTGGTTGATTAATGTGACCCCATAGTGAGCACCACTATTATAATTTTTGTCAATATTGTTAGAGTGTGTCATAAGGGTCACACAGGTCAAACCTGCCAAACAACGGATGGACTATGTGGGGATCGTTGGTCCTCCAAAAACTTGAAAATGTATTAGAAATATGAGCAATTTCCTCAAAGACACTTTTATTTAATTTTTATTAAATAAAGCGGTTCCTCGCTGTTTTGCTCTCATAAAACTACTAACAACCTCCCCTTTTCAAATGCCCCATCTTGCTTATATATCCGTGACTTTGGACGATAATGTTCCCTTGGCTTAAACTATGTGATTGCTACGTATTCTCATTTTTTGGGATGGTATTCTTAAATTTTTTATCGTCTTAGTTTAGGGCAATCTAAATAATATTCCTATATGTCAAAATCACCTTATTGCCTTATTTGGAGGCGATCCAATATTAACCCATTATAACCCAATATCGCCTCATCTCAAGGCATTTGAATACATATAAAAAATTATCCTAGTCAGCGTTTTCTCGCCAATCCGCCATAGCTCTTTAAGGCAAAAAGTCCAAGCATATCAGAATCCTGACATATCACATCTAAACTTATTTTATGAAACAGTTGTTGAGGTGTGGTGGGTTGGTATTGATACTTGGGTTTGTAGCTTGATTGCTTCTAATGGGTTAGGCAGGCGTTCAGCACTATAATGATAGACTCCATTATTTCCTCCTAGTAGTACCTATCCTTCACCTATGCATATGTTTTGCGGACTCATTTGTGCCCCAGAAAAGAATGGCCCACCATGATCACGTGGACTCTCTCAGAAGGACATAGATAAGGCAACCAATTCACCCCTACTTTCTTATATAGCTTCCCGCTTTCCACCTTGGTGTTGTGTGAGCGCTGAGCTAATGTTTTCCTTATGGGTCATCTTCATTTTCCCAGGCATCAGGGGTCATAAGGAGGTCTTACAGCCTCTCAGCTTCACTATTATCCAGATTAAGGATAGGCAGCTGAGTCAAACCATAAACGTTTATATGGCAATTTCCAGCTTGGTGCTCAATCTTCATATCATAGTGTTGGAGCTTTAAAGCCCAGCGAGCCAACTGCCTCATGGGGTCCTTCGTATTTTATATCTACTTGAGGGAGGCGTGGTCAGTGACCACATTGAAGGAAGTTCCTTATAAAAATGGCGGTAATATTTTACAGCCAGCAGTACCTCAAAAAACACTTTTCGGTGACACTGTATATGTGTTCAGCCTTGGACAACATCTTGCTGATCTAGGAGACGGGTTGACCCACGTCATTATCATCCAATTGAGCAGGAATGGATTCAGTATAAGGTTCAGAGGTTTTGGTAAACAAAAGGAAAGGTTTGCAGTAATAATGGTGGTGCAGGATAGGGCGCTTTTGCAACAACTGCTTTAGAATCTCAAAGGCAGCATTTTGTTCAGCTCCCCAATGAAAGGGACTTTCTTGGCCAATAGCCGTACAAGAGGCTCACTCAGTTGGATGAACTTGGGTATATGTTTGTGGTAATACCCCATCATTCTCTATAATACCTGGATATCGCGCAGGGTTTTGGGAGCAGGCAAGATGGATATAGCCTTAATCTTGTCTTCGAGGAAAGAATCCTGTTTTGTGAGATGGCGTGTCCAAAAAAATTTAATTTCCTCTGTAATAATGTGTACTTGGAGGGCTTTAACTTGATGTTAACCTCCCATAGGGGCTGAAACACTGCTTTTAGGAGAGCTAGATATTCGTTGGCGGTCTTTGAGAACATTATGATGTCATTGAGATAAACGATGATGTAACTTAACTTCAGGTCCTTCAAAATATGGTCCATGGCTCGCTGGAAAGTTGTGGGGGCGTTGCATAACCCTGATGTAGTCGAGTAGGCTGGAAGAGGACCATATTGCAGATAAAAGTGCATTTTTTATGATCTTGGGGAGAGAGGCCCATCTTCCAATAAATGCTAGCCAGGTCCATGGTGAAAAAGAGTTATAGCCAGAGATTTGAGCTAGGTCATTGTCAATGCGTGGGATAGAATAGCTATCCTTTTTGGTTAGGTTATTCAGTTTATGGTAGTCCATAACTACCCAATGACCTCCCTTTTATTCTTTATCAGTAGAAGAGGGGATGACCAAAGGCTTTGGGACGGCACCAGCAACACAGCGTCCAACAACTGTTTTAGCTCTATCCGCACCTTTAGCTCCTCAACTTTTGATTTACAGTAGGGTTTAAATCAGTTGGGATGATGATCCCCAATATCAATGGTATACTTACAACCCTTTATGTGCCCATGGTCATAATCAAAGTTAGAAAAGATGTAGCTATAGGTCTTCAGTAAGGCGTGGACCTTGTCAAGCTCGGCGAAGGTTAGTTCATCATAAATGTTAACATCAGGTAGAGTGCATAGTGATTGGTCTTCAGGTAAGCCCATATCAGTCATAGACCCAATACTTTGAACATGCTTAATATCCTCAATGGGAAACAGAAGACCTATACTAATCTCCTAATGCTTATTGACTACCAAGACCTTCTTGGTGAGATTTCCTAATAGAAGATTGTTTGGTCGCTGATAAGCTGGTTCTAGCACACCTGGAAAGACTATAGGTTCACGAGGGCTACTCTATCAAAGCTAATTAAGTTCAATAGACATTTATGGGGGATTTGTCTGTCAATCTTCGTGTCAACTACCCTTTGTTCACCCGCCTTGATTAAAACTATTTCAGACGATTAGAAAGGGATAACCTCAAAAGCATCCACTCATTAAGCAACATTTTTGTATATGTCCCGCTGTGGTGTAGTGAAGGGATAAGGCAGAGGAGGGGTATTCCACTGCTCAAGCGTACTCCTTTTTGTTAAGCTCATTGTTAGTCAGATTCAGTGGAATCTTGTAGTTATGCAGAGAGAGATATCCCTGCTTTAAGATAATTGATCCCTTCATATTTCTGCATAAAATGTGTACCACAGAATAGATCACAGGTACAGTAAGCCAAGGCCACAGCGGGGGCTGACAAGATAAGTGTTATAAATTGGGTGGGCAAAGAAAGGTATGCACCAATAGTACATTTGTTGGAAGGACCAGAAGTACCAAACCTTTGGTGTAGTCGAGGTCAGGGGCCAGCTTAATATTTTGATGAGATTTGAGGACACAGCATTCACTGGAGATCCAGTGATAAGGATAGCTGCGACCTGTACTCTGTTAACAACATCCATTTTTGTTAAGGTTCTACAAAAGTTGGGGAAAGAGATAGGACCTCCTTTAGCTGGATAGTGGAAGCTAGTCTTTTGGAAGTCTTAGGGTATTTCTCCCGGATATACTGAAGGGTGTGTACATTCTGGGTAGATCGTATTAGCAAGGCAATAAGCTGGTCAGCGTTACCATAAGTGTTAATAACCTCCAGACACCTCAGAACTTGCTAAAAATAAATTCTGCGGGGTATCCTATCTATATCCGCTCTCTCAGGGTTTCACCTATCAGGTACCTCCACTTCACCTAGAGCTCCTAAAACATAATAACCCATGTTATAATTTTGGATGGTATTGCTAGGATCTGTCAGGTTATCTGCACAGGTCGAACCCACTGAGCAACGGATGGATGATGTGGGGATTGTCAGTCCTTTGGATGCACTTGAAAATATACTAAAGATAGGAGCAATTGTCCCAACCGATTCTTTTAAATATTTTTTACAAATACAGCTACTTTTCGCTGTCCCATCTCATCTATGCTAAAAACAAACTAAACTCTCTCATTCGCCTATCTTGCTTATATACAGCGGCTTCAGGTGATACTGCTTCTCATGGCTAGGCTATTCTACTCCGCTGAGTCTCCTCAAATTTGGCTTGTTATTTTCTAATCCTCTGTTGCCCTAATTGTAGGCGATTTACTTCATATTCGTTGAATGTTGACATCGGCTTATTACCTTATCGCCTTATATAGAGGCGATCCAATAAACCCATTACATCCAATAAAGACCCATTATATCCCAATATCGCCTCATCTCAAGGCACTCAGATAAACATAACTGATACTATGTTTGGCGGATTCCGCCCTGCTATCCCACAATTATCGTCCAGTCATATTAAAATTGTGACATTACCCCCTCCTTGACTGGATGATAAGATTATATTGTCTGGAAGGTGGAGGAACTTTACATGTACTTGGCTAATGATCTGACCACTTGTAGGATCCTTGATGATATATGCATCAACTCCGTTTTTCTCTATTACTTCAAATGGACCAACCCAAATACTAGCCAGCTTGTGCTTCTGACCAAATCCATGTTGATCATGAAAGAGAACCATATCGCCTTCCTTAAATGGTGCCAGCCCACTATGACGTGCCTGATCAGCGGCCTGATTCCTAATCTTCTTAGCCAAGCTGAAGGAATATGCTTCAGTTTGCAGTTTGATCAGAATGTCCGCGAGGTTAGTCAAATAGTGGTGGGGTTCTAGTCTGCCAGTGTCTTCTACACATGCATAAAGCAACGCCGGAAGAGCCAGGTGTTGGCCATATAGTAATTGGAAGGGACTCTTCCCCATGGCAGAATAGTAACTAATGTTATAAGCGAACATGGCAGTGGAAAGGAGAGAGCTCCAATAAGAAGGGCAATCCATTACTAATTTTCATAGTATGTTCACCAGAGTTCCATTCACCCATTCGACCATTCCATTGGACTCGGGGTGGTATGGGGTCATCAGAACCCCACGGATTCCCATAAGCTCGTTCAGCTTGGGGAGGATGTGAGAGGTGAAGTTGGTGCCATTATCAGTGAGAATAAACTGAAGGCAGCCATGCCGCTGAATAATGCATTCCAACACGAATCCAGCCACTGTAACTACCTCCAAGTCTCATATTGCCCTTGCTTCAACCCACTGAGTCAAGTGATCAATAGCCACTATATTGTACTTACAACGGTTGGCTCCTGTTGGCAAGGGGCCAACGACATCGAGGGAGACTGTGTGCCAAGTGAAATGTGGTTTTACTAACCAATATGACGTCATACAGCGGAATGGCTTCTCCACTTGGCACTGATGACAACAGGAAATAGTTTTGATCACATCAAAACTCATACTTTCCCAATAATATTATGGGCTTAACAACTCCATAGTCTTACACACTCCACCATGCCCAACTGCTCTGTGAGCGCTCATAATGATTCCTGGCCATGTTGAGGGGTGTGGGAAATTCACTATAGAATTGCCAATTCATTTGTACAGTTCTCCATTCCGTTGGAAGGTATTCGTGCGCATTTCATTTAACACTTTGATTACTTGGGGCAGTTTGTTGTCATGTTTTCCGCTGAGCATATTATCATACATCACGTTGCTGAGGTCCGCTGTCACCATAATAGTCGGTAATCAAGATAAACAGTCAGCGTTCTGATGCTTCACTCCCAGATGATGAAGAATCTCAAAATCATAAGTTTGTAACTTGAGAGCCCATTGAGCCAACCGTCCTTCCATTTCTTTGAGGTTCTGAAATCAGCATTATGACGCGTGATCAGTTACTACTTTAAACTTTACCCATGTAGATAGACTCTGAATTGTTTATACACGTAGATTACTGCTAAGCACTCTTGCTCAGTCACAGTATAATTATGCTCATGACAGTTCAGACTACAACTACAGAATGCAACATGATGTTCTTCTCCCTCATCATCTTTCTGAGAAAGTACTGCCCCAACAGCGGAGAGGGACGCATCCATCAGAATGATAAACTCCCATTCAAAGTTTGGATATTGCAACAATGGTGCACTGCTCAACGCCCTATGGAGTGCATCCAAAGTGGATTGATGACGTTCCATCCATTCAAACACAGTGGCCTTATTAACAACTCAAATAGTGTCCCCCCAATACAGCTAAAATTAGGGATAAAGCGGTGGTAGTAACTGACCATTATTAGAAATACCAGTATGTCGCGCTTACTATTGGAAGTAGTCATTTTTCTGATGGCCTCCACCTTAGCTAGTTGTGTTTGCAGCCCAGTTGAGTCTACCACAAACCCCAGGTATTCCATCTGATCTTTGAAGAAGTTACACTTTTGAGGTGAAATTTTGATGTTTGCCTCAGCCAGCCAGTGGAATACTGCTTCAAGGTGGTCAAGGTGCTCCAAAAAGGTCCAAGAGAAAACATTAATATATTTGAGGTATACTAGGATGCATGACAGTTTCAGGTCGCCAAGAATAGTGTCCATGGCACGCTGAAACGTAGCTGGGGCGTTGCACAGTCCTTGAGGCATCTGTGTTGGTTGAAAAAGGCCTTTAGAGGTGATCATAGCGCATTTTTCTTGTTCCGCCAAGGGTAACTCAATTTTCCAGTAGCCTGATATCTAATCAATTGCAGAAAAGTAATGGGCACCCCCTAATCGGTCCAGAGCATCATTGATTCTGGGCAAGGGATACGAATCCTTTTTTGTAATACTGTTGAGCTTCCATTAGTCTTATACTACACAGTTGGTGCCTTCCTTCTTTTTTACAATTAGAACAGGCGGAGCCCACGGGCTTTTGGATGGTTTAAGAATCTCTTGTTATAATAAATTGTCAATTTCCTCAGTTACCACATCTTCCGCTGCCCAAGTATGGCGTATTGGCCAAGACCTTATTGGAGGATGATTGCTTGTGTCTAATCAATGGACCACCCCCCAAGCACACCCTAAATCATGATTGTTGACAGTGAAAATCCCCTTATATTTCTAAAATAAAGCTATTTCATGGTCTTTTTGTTCATCCAATAATCCTATTAAATTACTCCATGGTACTACCATTAGTACATTGGCTGATGTATTTGACTGGTAGACCAAATTCTCCATTGAACCAAAATCATGAACCTGATGGACCTCGTCTATGGAAATCAGATGTAGATACGCTACAGTTTGGTGGCAGCAGATTTGAATTGGTTTACTCTGCAGGTTTGCTAACAAAACCTTTATCTCCTCATGTCCCAGAAGTATAATTCCTGGAGCCACATGCAGCTCAAACTGTGTTTGATGATAGAGCCCAATGACTTCCCCATATAACCCACTCGGCACTTCCACCTCTAACTCAGTATTTACCAAGGCTTGATGGCCGGAAGGTATAGATATGGGCCCTGCCACTCGAAGAGGTATTCCTTGATATTTATATATCTGCTGGGAGAGGGCCCAATTTTTGTGCTTTAGTCGATGGTAGTGAACAGGCCATACCCCATCACTATAGGCAAGCTTGATATGGCTTGTATGCACCAGATCCTTTGGTACTCCACTAGTAGTAAGGTAAATTGGGATCCGCTGACTCAGAATGACGAGGATCCTCCGTCATATCAATGAAAGCCCCAAAATGATGCAAAAAAGCGGTCCCAATTAAAAGGTCATAGTTTTCATTTGGTAACACAATTGCCTGAGCCACAATGACAATGGACCCAAAGCGCAGAGGTAGTGCATTATAAGCTCCCTCGGAGACAGTGCTTAGAGCTCCAGAAGTTCTGTAAACCATGTGATTGTCCACATCAGGTTTCAACGTCAATTTTGCCATCAACTTAGTGGAAACTTTGTTGACTGGATCACCAGTATCTATTATAGCGCGAACTCTATTTTTCACTACAAAAATATCACAGTATGTACACTCAGAATAAGAAGAATATTGACTGTTTAATATGTGAACATTTACGGGCTCTCTTTTCTCAAGAAAATTCATAATCCCCTCTCCAACTTGAGGGTATTCTCTGACAATGACATCTACCAGAAGGGCAACATTCACTCCTTTAGAGTTGGCGCATCAATAGAAGAATCAAGTTGGTCTGAGGAAGCTTGATCTAGCATTTGACAGGCATAGGGCTTCAGTTGTTCAAGGGACTCTTCCTCCGCCACTGCCTTAGCTTGAGCTCAGGCTACTACATTTCATTCCTCCAACCGGCTGCTGGTATAAAATTCTGTCATCATACTGAGGGACTTTTGCAGGGTATACTACTATTGATTTGGGGACATTTGAGTGGGTATCGCAGAGGTAGAGGGACCATCTCTACTCCGCTCCATCTTTTCCCTGATAGTATTGGTCTTGTTGTACATAATTCACATGGCAATTATGGCAGAATTTTTTTAAATGACGAGGGCGACCTCAAATGTAGCAGTTAACCCATAAGAGCCACATCTGGGAATATCATAAGCGGGTCCAGACTGGAAAGTTTGGGGTCATTCTGTGTAACCAGCTCATGTTTGTAAGCTGATTATTGACAGTCGACATGTTGGGTCTGGGTCAATAACTAGGTTGCTGGCGGTTGTCATGGACAGCCCATTGACGCTGATTAAACTGTTAATTATAAACTAGCCAAGGACGAGGCGAAGAGTTATAGAAAGGCTGAGGATTACTAATCGGAGTTGGAGGTGGATGATAGTATTCTCTGGAATAAGAGGGTGCAGTGGCAGCGCTAGTCTTATGATCCACATTTGGTGGCGAAAAGTTAGGGGATACCCAACATTCAAAAACTGTACAATCTTAAGCAGAGGTATGCCCTCATCCAGAAGTGGCGAAATAACATTAGAAAGTTCACGATATGGCTTCACCACAGTGGACATGGCAATGCACATGTTGGCTTCCACTAAGTACCCAGCTCCAATCAGTACATGGGCTTTTTCTGTGAATTGATCAGCAAACTCCATGAGAGTCTCATTTTGATGGAATCCAATTGTTAAGAATTCCGCTTTCCGCTGCAACATTTTTGAGTTTCCCCAAAAAAGTGGAGTACAGTGTCCTTTACGTCCTTATAGGTGACAGAACTACTTAGGAGGTAACAGGTGACCCGATTGGCACTTCCTACATCCAAGGCAGATATTAACAACTTAGCCTTCCATTTATCAGAGGCTCCTTCCAATGTGAACTCAAATTGTTTAAAGAACCCATGAATGTTTCCATTGCGGTCAAACGGGGGTATTTTTTGATAATAACTTCCTCCTCTCATTCATGGGGTTTGGGGCCATACTGAGGAATGGAATGAGACCTAAAAGAGGATTCTCAATGATGAGTGGTATTAGCATAAGTTGGAATATCCGTCACTTCAGGGGTAGCATGACCTTCAGTTGTAGGTGGTACCACCATAACTTGAGGTAAGTGTTGTTCTGACTCATATAGGTATCTGGTGCTATCATCTTGGGTGTAGTAGCTTTGACCAGTGTTGTTTTCTCCTATGTATGATGCCTCTTCTTGATAGTCATCATTGTCCCAGTGAGACGACTGAGAAGGATTGGTCGATCTTTGTTCTGCACATTGCAGCCACTGGGTGGTATCATTCAGTCGTTTGGCAAGTTCTTTGTTTTGTAGTCCCAAGATTCACATTTGACTAAACGTACTATCAAATTTGGTGCATGACCGCGTTGCATTCTTGAAGAAGTTCATCTTGGTTTTTGAGCACCGTGTCCAAGGGTGACTTTGAGTTCCTCATATCCAGCTGGTGTGGTGTTTCAGGAAGACTCCCCAATAACACAGTTTGGGTAAGGCATGGCTGGCGACTGGAGTTCCAGAGTGTTAGGTGGTTGATCAATGGGCCCCCTGTAGTGAACACCACTTGTTAAAAATTAGATTATGGTGTATGCTTGCAGATGCATTTTAGCCCTTGATTTTAACAAAATTACAGGAGAAGTATTATTAACAACTGCCAAAAAAAATTTAAGGGTATTTTCATATCACTTGTATTTTTAAATAACAAACTTTAATTATACTAAAATGGTGTTTAAATAAGTTTTATTTAGTTTTGGCGTGGAGATCAAAAAGCAAACCCTATTACAAACTTGCTGCTTAGTATTTAAACTAAATCAGGGCCCAAAGCGAGATAGGTCAAAATTCATTATTTGCTCAAGAATATTTAGAAAATATAGGTGTTCAACATATTAGAGCTCTCAAAACTTGCCTTGCTTTAATGGAACAGCTGATGGAGGTTTAAAAGTAGGTAGGACAAGTCTTTAAGGCAAGGATTTAATATTTGAGCCAATCACCGTGGTGGAAAATAGTTTCACCTTGTGGGACCCCATCTGAGCCTATAAAAGGAGGTGTTCTCCACTTAGGTCTTTGATGTAAACTAGAAGTGGGCCGTGGATGGATCTCAGATGGACTCCCCTGATTTCGCTGCATGGTTGGTGCAATCTGACTAGCCAAACTAGTGCTATTTGGCCAAGAAGCATTCACAAAAGTATTACTTCAATTTCAGGGGCCACCAAGAATAGGCTAGGGTCTTTTGTCAACATTATCATTTTTTTCATCCAAAACACTCTTTTCATGATATCAAACTTGTAATTCTCTGACAGCAGAGGACCAGGATTGAACAGAGGGGCAGGAGAGTCAGTATACAATTTAATTAAAAAATGAAAGGCTCAATGTTATTTGATCTTCCTTGAGGAGGTCCATGCACAGGGAAGCCCAAGGGACCATCTAATAAAACATAAAATAATGGGGGTTCTATTTAAACAAGTTAAGTAACAAAGAAGGTTCGTCTCAGAAAATTAATTATAAACACTTTGGGAATCCTCATTAATCAGATGAGGCAATGCGCTCAAACGAGCCAATAAACATAATTTACCATCAGCCATGGTAATACAGCTTGAGTAAGCCAAACTTGAGTAACCACTGTAGCTGAATCCTCTGAGATTTGGTAATACTGTAAATTGAACGGGTATCTAAACTCCAATCTACAATTAATTGTAAAGTCCCATCATAATTCTCAATAAATCTGGTGCAATTTAATGCTGAGGATATAACGCCCATCTGACAATCACGCGCAACCCCAGGACCAACTTGGCAATTATTTCACTTACCCAGCGTTAGTCCAAGGTATGCTTTAGATCAGGGAAGGCCTGCCAACTTTGTCTTTTTCGCCTCCTCACGCCCAGCTTCATCCATACAATAAGTACCCTCAATGGTATCATGTAACCAATACAATTCCCTTGATGGAGCCAAGTCTTTTCTTGGCATATTAGATATCTGAAAAAGATTAAGATTTATGTTATTACTAATAAGTTATGCCTATTCTTTCTTTTGTACTGGGTGACTGAGGGTGATATAAAGATCTTAGATAAGAGTAACCATATTTTCTTTTATAACTCCAAGTTAATCTCAGGGCTCATTGGAAATTGCACCATATCTGATGTATGTAATTTTAGTCTAATATACAATATATAATACTCAAGAACATGATACATACTTTAAGTATAAAACAAAAATCTATAAACGTATCCATGTAGGGTTTGACCTTGGATTATAT
>JAKSZP010016412.1:0-46191 GCA_022478985.1 Massospora cicadina | reverse complement strand
TAAAGCAACTGTTATAACAACATCTATCCTACAGTACCCAGATTATAATAAACCTTTTATCTTGTTAACTGATGCCTTGGACTACGCCATTGGGGCCATCTTACCCAATTGGATGAAAGTGATGTGGATCATCCTGTATTTTATTTATCTAAGATGACAAAAAAGGTAGAACGCATCTACAGCATCACTGAGAAGGGATGCCTTGCTGCTTTGTTGGCTGTAAAGCATTACCGTCCTTTCTTGTATGGCACTAATTTCACTGTGGTTACCAACAACACTTCCCCAAAATGGTTACATAATATGAAGGATCATACTGGGCGGTTACCACGATGGGCTTTAAAGTTCCAGCATTATGACATGAAGATTGAATTGTGATGGAACCCATCACATGAATGTTGGTGGGTTAACTCATCTGCCAATTCTGCATTTGGATAATAGTGAGGCGAAGAGGTTACATGATCTCTTAATAATCCTCAATGACTGGGAGGATAGATGAGACTGTCCAGAAGATGTTAGCCCGGCTATACCACAACACCAAAATGGAGAACAGGAAGTTGTATAAGCAGGCAGGGGCAAAGTGGTTGCCTTATCTATGGCCCTTGGAACGTGTACATGTTATTATGGAGGCTCACTCTACCCTGGGTCATGGGGGAGTGAATAAAGCCTATGAGTGGATTAGAGAGTGGTACTATTGGGAAGGAATCATGGAAGTTATTGTCAAAGTAGTGGATGCCTGCCTTGCATGTAAGAAGCAATCCAGTTTCAAGACTAAATACCAATATAAACACACTACCCCTCAACAACCATTCCACAACATCAGTCTAGATGTAGTATGTCCCCTCCCACAGACTATCAATGGGAATAAATTTATCCTAGTAAGTAATGACCACTTTACTAAGAGGGTTGAATCCATGGACCTCCCTGCACAAATGGAAAAGGCCACCGCAACATTTTTACATCAATATATTTTCACTTGCCATGATTGTCCCCAAGTACTACTCTGCAATAATGGTAAGAACATCACCTCCAGAGTAGTTAAGATCCTGTCTATGTCTATGGGACCCAACAACTCTTCTCAGCCCCATATAATTCCTTTACCAATGGAACTGTGAAGAGAGCTAATGAAACCTTGATTTCCATCCTACATAAAATGGCCTCCACTGATTTACATCAATGGGATTAATTCCTACCCAGTGCTCTTATGGCATACCAAATTAAATATCACCAGATTCTGAAAATGTCCCCATTCCATGTTCTGTATGGGCAGAAACCAGGGACACCTGCCTTTTTAGCTAAAGAAATTTCTCCTCTAAAGTTGAGGAACCTGGAAAAACCATGAGAAGATTGGCTCAATGTATCATTCAGCTTCAATCAGAGGCTACGAAAAACTTAGCTAAAACAGTTACAAAAGAGAACAAGTGGCCAATGAGCTTTGGGCTCCAATACCTTCCTTCAAGGTGTCTGAATTGGTCCTATATTACCATACCTCATCACACCAAGAAGTATCAAGCTTAAATCTATTTGGGAGGGTCCCTTCACTGTTACCTACAAGAGAGGTTACAAGTATTTTATAAAAATAGTTGGCTAACAGTATCACCATAAATTGGGTACATAGACGCTTCCTATGGCCCTATTATCCCCCCACCCACAATGAGGGAGGTGATGTCAGGCATTTGCCCTCATGGCTCCAAGAAAAGAATGTTTTAGATCAAAATAGGTCAATGTGGGGAATTGTCAGACATTTACAAGTTTCCAATAAAATGAGGATGATTTAAATGATATAAACGATTTTATCAGCTAAAAGACCCTAGCAGATTCTTGGTGGAACCCCATGAATTGGGGCAACACTTCTATAAATACTAAATGGGGTATATTTAAAATCAAGTAATCAGATATTCTGACCACGTGGGCTATTCTGGGGCATCCATCAAAGGTTTCTCCCCCAGCCACATCTAATTCCATTTATAACACCTAAGTGGGGAACCCCCTTTTTTTATAAGCTTGGCGGAGGTCACCCAAGGTGCAATAATTTTAGCTAATGGAGATTGGCTAAAGTATATTAAATTGTTGCCCCACGGGTACATATTGCCTAACACTAATTCCTCATCCATCATTCAGCTAAATTGAAGCGAGTTTTCTGAGCTTCAATAGGCTGAACTCACATATTTCCTTATTTTGGACTGCAACAAGCCGTCCCAAACTTACCAATAAATTCCCTTTGAACCTTGGTACCTTTTTAAATAATGAATGGTTGGATATTGAGAAGATTCGTTTTTTTCTTGCCCCATGACACTTAATAAAACTATAAAAATCCTACAACTTTCTAGTTTTTAGTGTCTTTTTAATTTATTAAATTATGTGGTTTTAATCCTCTTATTTGTTGGTATTTAGGTTTTAAAGCACACAAGTGAGCTTCTTCTATCCTAAATCTAACAGCCCAAAGGTCCCTGAGGCACCATGTCCCCACACGCCTTATAGATATTGGTGCTTTCTAACTCAAAAAGTAGTCTATATTTGCCCTATGTTTTCTTTTTTGGCCTCTTCACTAATTTTCAACTTTGAGTCAAACTTTGAACTTTGGCGACAGTCATGAGAACTGCTACACTGAGAGTACTTTTCTAGAAATCTATTTAACAAATTAACATTATTGATCGTTGATCATTCAACATAGATGCTAACTCAGGGCTTCTCATTGAGAAGCCAAAAATTTAATAAAATAGCTACAAGTGATTGAACTAAGTCTGAGCTTCTCTCACAGAAGTCTAAGAATCATTAAAATCTGGTTAATATAAGTACATTCATCCTTAATTAATTAAAGCACTAGTTATGGAACATGTTTTAAAGCATACTCTGATTAAAATACCAACACTTGGCAACTTTTAGACCTTAAGAATTCATAATTCCCAAATCTCAACTTTTTAGTTAAGCTCAGGGCTTAAACATTAAAGTTAAGCTGAGTAAAACATGTCCCCTAAATTTTAAACCTGGGACACCCATCAATTTAATCAAACTTGGGCTTATGGTAGTGGGAGAAGAGAAAAATAATTTGTATGTAAAAAAGTTTTTTTAGTTATTACACATCAAATACTAATCAAATTGAAAAACTTTCTTTTACTGCTCAAAGTCACATTTGAGCAATTTTAAATTTAAGTTTTATTTATCCACAGCCATCTGCCCAAGCCTATTCTTTGATGTCCTCAGCTCCGCCGCCTGCCACCCCAGTGTGGGGCAGCAGTGCACCCCCACCTAGCATTTTCTGCCCCATGGGCAAGCACGTTCAGACAGGCTCAAACAGCCCACTCACTGCTTCCAGCTGTTTTGTCCCACCATGGGACTTAGCGCTCCACCTGGCGCGCGTCCACCCTTCTCACCCCCATCCTCTTGCCCTCCCTCACTCCGCCATTTGCAATTGCCTCAGAGTGGACTATGGGCGTTTGTTCCCATATGCTAATAAGGCAATTATAGAACTAGCCACTGCAGCCTTTATGCCAGCTGGCTTTATAGACTTCCGCCCTTTTAAGGGCTACTTTGACGTCAGGTTCCAATCTGAGGAGGATGCTGAAGCGGTAGCACAAACTCCTCTAATTTATAAAAATACCCCCATTCCCACAACCCGTACTTGCCTCCCTTCAGACACCACCCTGATGGTATCCTTTGCAAATCTCCCATCCCACCTTCCATCCCAGGTTTTGTATGACCAGTTGGTCACAGGGCTTATGGCTTATGGCACTCAGCCCAACCTCATCTTTGCCATTCCATCTGATGCAGAGCGCCTTGCTGCTCCTCGTGCAACAACCACCATCATCCCACACCACCCTGCCATAACCCAATAGATCACACCCCATGCTAGTGTGGCTGCAGCGCCTGATCATTTCTTTTAAGCTTGGGTCAATAATGGTAGGCGGATTTGTTCCCTCTGCTTTGGCCTCAACCATGCAAAAAAGTGTGCCCTCAGGCCACTTCCACTACTGCGGCTTCTGAGCCCCCCTCTGGGGGTTCATTATGGGGCGCTTTGCTGCCCCCTCCCACCCTCCAATCTTGTTCAGTGGGCCTGCATGGAAAATCAGCCCCCCCCCCAAAACTTCCAGCCTCACTCTCCCATCTAAATCCACCCCAGCCAATCATAGCAATGCTTGGACCACCATTGGCACCCAAGCAGCCACCCATTTGCCCAATCCCACCCAAATTTGAATGCCATTATTTCAGTGAACCAAAATCCATGGGATCTATTGGCTGAGGTTGATGAATCAGGTAATGTCCTCATTAATAAGCATACAGGTCAACCTCTCTGCCAATTCAATTATAGTCAGGAGGAATTTTTCCTTCCTGACTTCGATGAAACCCCTACCCCTCGCCATTTTGCTCCTCTGCCCAATACAGCCCCCTTCCAAAGTGACCACCAGCTCGCCTTAGCTGCGGTGGCCTCTCCTCAGTGTCCAAAACTATGCACTGCGGTGGCCCAGTCAGTGGCTCAGTTCCAGTATGGCCTGCCCACCCTCTTCTTCCCCCCCCCCCCCCCCAACTTCCCTGAATCAATCTGCAGTGACATCTCAAAACTATTCAATGATGCTGAAGTTGCTGTTATGAATGTTGCAATGCTTGCTTCATTCAACCCCTCAGCCAAAATCACCCACCAGTGTCTCCCTTTTCACCCAACTTCCCAAAGCCTGCAAAGAAGCTGAAATTCTCCTTGCAGCTTTTGTTGAATCACTTTCCCATCATCATCTTGATGAGGAAGTGGAAAACTCTTACTACGCTGACCTCCACCCCCACTATGCGGTTGCCCCAACGCCCTGGCTCTCTGCTCTGGTCCGGTACTGTAACCAACATCCCATGATTGGGGCGGGTCTTTCTGAAACCAACCCCCCAACCCCTCCTCACCCTCTGCCATGGTGGGTTAGCAGTTTCCGCTTCCCACTTGGTTAGTAGTTTTATTTTTGTTTGTTTTGGGTGTTGTGATTTGGTACTGTCCGTCCCCTTGGTTGGCATACCTCAAATAAATTCATTCATACATATCAAATACTAAATCAAGAGGTAAGCCTGGGTCTAGGGCTTCTCCAAGCTAAAATGAAACCCCATATATCCAATAAATTGTAGCCTAAGCCACTCTTCTATGCAACCAAAAGCGATATCATGTTAGTTTAGGATGAATATGTGTGAAGTTTGCTTGTAAGGCAACATATAATTGTTAGGTGTATTGCCTCAAATTGTTTTTAATAAACCTGGGCCTATAGGATTTTTCAAATTGAACTGCAATAAACTTGTACCCTAGATATTGTAGTCTTGGCCACCCATTAATACAACCAAAAGTGATATCATGCTGATATGAGATGAGTACATGATGCAGTTTGCATACAGGGTAAATTATTAAACTTAAGTTAGTACAGCATATATTAACTCATTAACTTGGATTTAGGGCTTTTCCATATAAAGTCAACAAAGCTTCCCCTAAACATGATAGCCTAGCCACTCATCTATACAACCAAAAGTGAGCTTATAACAGTATGAGATAATTATAAACTAAAGTTTACATACATGGTAACTTATAGAACTTATGATTTGTAACAAATTTTAACTTGATAAGCTGGGTCTAGGACTTTTACAAGGTAGATTTTAAAAAAGCTTTTAAAATATTGTAGTCTAGGCCACACATCTAATCAGCAAAAGTGAGCTTATGTCAGTATGTGATGAGTATTTACTACAGATTGCATACATCATACTTTATAGAACTTAGAACTTGCAATATCCCTTTATTTAGTTAAAACTTGGGTATAGAACTTTTACAAGCTAAACTGAAAGAAGCTTGTCCCCTAGCTATTATAGCCTAAGCCTCCCATTTAAAAACCAAAAAGTGAGCTCATGTTGATATAGGATGGGTACATAGTCCAGTTCACATTTGAGGTATTTCATTAAAACTTGTTAAGTTGTATACCCCATATCTTAGCATAAAAACTGTTTTCAGGACTTTTACAGTCAAAACAAAAAAACATACTTTCTAAAAATTGTAGTCTAGGCCACCCATCTATGCAACCAAAAGCAAGCTTACGCTGGTGTGAGATGGGTATATTATACAGTTTTTATACTGTGTGACTTATAGAGCCTTAAGTTTGCAATGCCCTAGATCATAACTTATAAAATTTGGGTCTAGGACTCTTTTAAGTTAAAATAAATAGATAATTGTGGCCAAGGTATTGTAGTTAGACAATTCATCTATAAATAAAAGGCAAGCTCATACCAGTATGCAATTACAAAATGCAGTTTTTTATACCAGGCAACTTGTAGACCTTGAGAATTCATAATACCCATATCTCAACTTGCTAGTTAAACTTAGAGCTTGAAATCTAAAGTTAAACTGAATAAAACCTGCTCCCTAGACTTATGCTTGGAACACCCATCAAATTAAAACTAAGCATATGTCACTATAAGATTAAAAATATAAGCAAATTTTCATGTAAGGTAACTTATTGAACTTTGTTAAGTTAAAACCCCATACCTAAACATGAAAAACTAGGGTCTATATTACCAAGCTTAACTTAATAAAAACCTTACCCTAAATTTACACTCCATGCTTCCACCCACTAACCCAAATCAACCCTATGTCAGTTTGAGATAAGTACAACATACATTTTTCATATCATCTAACTTACATTCTTGTCAAATTATGCTACCTCACACCTTAACTCAGTTGTACACTTGGCTGAAAGACTTTTCTGGCTCAATTTAACAAACCCTACTACCCCAGATACACTTATCCCCAACATGTTTTAACTTTATGGGGAGAGGGGTTATTACTTGAAACTACTCATTTGAAAACTTAACTTGGGAAACAGATGCATTTTATATGGTAGTTCATTTGTACAAGTTGGGTTGGTGCCAAACAAGAGCCTCACAGGTTTCAGAGTTTTAGTAGTCAACCCCATCAATAAAAGTTAATCTATAAAGTTGCTAATGCTAATGTGAGCTTATAATCAAAGGTTTATAAGATTGGCATTTACCTGGGAACAATTACCTAAGGTAAATTAAGTTTGTAGCCAGAAGCCCCACAATTTGAATTACAGGATCCCAGATGTGTAAGGTCTGAACTGAAGGGATTTAGAATGTTGAATCTGATTGGTATTCACTGGACCTGATCATATATATATGAATTATGGATATCTTTATCAAATTTAAAAGTCAATTAAATTTTTCATTGGGATGTTGCATAGATGAGTAGCATCATAGTTACAAATTAGATAATATTTTGAGTTAACCAAAACATACTTTACAGATTGGTTTGACTTGCATTTAAAGATTTATTAACTAAAGTCATATACAGATAAAATCAACTACTTAAACTTTCAGAACCAAGCTATGTGCATGTAACCCATCTCATCCATCGCTGAAAGTTTCACTTTCAAGCTCTTTAGGTTCTAATGAGCTAGACTCAGCCTTGGGCAAGTCCAACTCCAGAATGCTTGGGCTTACTTGGGTAAGCTGTGGGTCCACCAAAGGGCTGACAAAGCCTGGTGTGACGTTGGTTTTGGGGGTTGAGGTTTGAGGCTTTTTTGTTGGGGGGGCATCAAGATCTATAATCTCATCACCTGGTGATGAGCTCCGCTTGAGCGTTTTTGGAGGTAAAGTAACTTCAAGTGAAGTGACAATCTCATCAACTAAATCTGGGTGATTCCCTTGGGTTGTGGCCATTGGTGGGCTACCAATTGGATCATGGGAGGCTTCCAAAAGTGGGACAGGTTGATCCTGAGGTGGTTGCTTAGCGGGGAGGTTACTAGCAGCCACAGCAGGCTCAGTGCCAGGTTTTTGCTTAGACCCCTCCAATGGAGCCCCTGGGAAGATCCCAGTTAGAGCTTTGGGGCTGTGCAACATTTCTGACTTTGAGCACTCCTCAGGAAGTTGAGCTTTCAAAGTTGCAATCCGGCCTTTGAGTTTTTCAATGAGCTTTTGGGGCCTTCCAAGCTGGGCTCGGTGACGCATCTCTAACCTTGCCAGCTTGGCCTCACTCTCCTCACGAACTGCTGATAGCTCCAAGCTCTTTTCCAGCTCCAACCTTTCCAGCTTGGTGCTGTTCTCCTCCATGGCTTCCATCAGCTTGTTTGCAGCGGTGGCCACCTCCTGGCCCAATGCCTCATTCTGAGCTGTCATTGCAGTGAGGCTATCAGTGAGCTGCTTAATCTCATCCTCCTTGAGGGCATGAGCAGAAGCCATCTTGTCCAGGTCTTCCTTAAGCCTTGCATTCTCAGCACTCTTTTCAGCACTCTGGTGCTTCATTTTGATGGCAACCTCCCGGAGCTTGACATATCTTTCCTTATCAGTCTCATGCACCTTGGATGCCTTTTCCAAACTGTCCTTGAGCTTCTGAATGTCAGAGCCTTCACCTTGGGGGATACTTGACAACTGGTTGGAAAGTTCAGCCACCTTGACTTCCAGGTCAAGTTTGGCTTTATTAGCTTCCTCAAGCTTGGAGGCCAACAGCTTAGAATCCGTTTGGAGGCTTTCAGCCTTGAGTTGGTCATAGCTTCGCTTAAAGTGCAGCCCAGTACGATTCAGCTTGGTGATCTTGTCCTTAAGCTCAGTGATGGTTGCTTCGGAGCTGGTGCTTAGCTCCCTAAAGTCAGCTGTGGACTTCTCTAAAGCCGCTTTAACAGCCAGTAGCTCATCCTTTGCTTGGGATAGATGGGTCTTCAGTTGGGTGTGTTCCTCAAGGCTAACTATGTTGGTTTTCTCAAGGATCTCATGTAATTTAGCCTTCAGCTTCATCGCTTCATCATGAGCTTCTTGTAAAGCCTTATCCTTGCTTGACATCTCATACTCTAGGCTTTGTATGTGCTCCTGGGTGAGCTGTTGCTCCCCTAAGAGAGCTTGATATCTATCCTCCATAGAAGCAAACTGCGATGCCAAGCTTTGATTCTCCTGCCTGAGGTATGCACTACTTTCAGATAGTATTTTGACGTTTCTGGTGAGTTCCTCAATGTGCGCCTGTTGTTCAGCAGCTTGTGAGCCGGGTTGCCAACGGCCATCCTTCTCACTGAGCAGTTGCTCCAAGAGTCTCTTCTTCTCATGCTCAAGGCGTCGGTTGGTAGGCTTCAAGTGCTTGGGTTTGAGCTTGGGAAAGTTTGAGCTTCTTTGTGAGGGTGCATATGGCATCATGGGGCTCGAGCTCCGCCAACGCTTCAGGTGTTAGTGTGACCATCGGGATGGCGCAAGGTTTGGTCTGAAGGTCATTATTGGTGTCCTGAAGTTCAGAGATTCTAGCAGATGAATGTTGCACAGAGTGAAGCTTACCTAGCTTTGAGCGCGGCCACCTCATTGGTCAGTTGGTTATGCCCATCACCGCCCCCAATTTAAACACTTGATACTCATTCTGAATACATGCAAGCTTGTCCTGAGGCGGCTTAATAGTTAAGGGTAGGCAAAATACCTTCAAACTTAAAATCTCCTGGTTGAGGTGGAGGATGGTGGACTGAGCTTCGGCGTGTTGTCTGACTTTTGCAGCATGGGCCATGACCTCCTTTTCATACCAGCTTCGAGATAATCATCAGACTTGGAAAGTTCATCAAGCTTAGCGTCCATCTCCTGCTTGTCACTGTTGAGCTTAGATGGTTAGTAAGGTATATTATCAACTCTAGGATGTTAATGGGTCATTGATAGGCAGGGTCTAGTATATCTGGCAATACCTGGGGTTTTAAAGGGCTTACTCCATTAATGCTTGTTTTGTACAGCAGGCAGGCTTGAGGGGATCTGTAAAGTGATATTGGCAGCGACCACCTGTTGTTCACCAGCCTTGGAGACGGTTTCTTTTAAGCGCGTGATTTCATCATCAAGGTTAGCAATCTGCTGCTGGAACCTTCGGGTGCTGGATACGAGCTCCTCTGAAAGGCCATCCCTTTCTTCCGTCAGCCGTTGCAGAGTAAGAGCTTGTTCACTTAGAAGAGAGGCATCACTCTGAATTTTGCACTCCTTCTCAGCAATCGTTTTGCTGGTTGAAGCTTTATAGTCCTCGTAAGTCCTGCCAAGTGCCTGCAACGCCTCCTCGCTCGCCTTGCTGATGGCACAAAACTGGGATTCCGATTGTTGACTCAGGGTCAAGGCCTCTTGGGCCTCCTGAAGTTGAGACCTAAGGGGTTAAGGATCACTTGGGCCTTGATTACAGGGTAGTAAAGAGCTCATCTTTTAAGCTCTCAGCGCCTGAAATGCTCTCAACCATTCCAACGATTCGTTTGTTCTCACTTTCCAACGCCTTGAGCCGCACCTCGGAGTTTTTAAAGGCCTCTGAAGCCACCATGAGCTTCTCTTGCGCAGCGTGGATCGATGCATTCTACTTGGTTAAATGGAACAGGAGTTGCATTTACCAGCTCATCAACCTTTAGCTGATACTCTTGGGCCGCCTTCGCATGGGCTTGCTGCTGGTTGGAGATTTCTGCGCGGGCTGACTCAAGCGCACTGGTCACCGCATCCCTGCAGAGTCAATAGGTTCCAATCATAGAGATACCGCTCCTCCTCCAGCGCAAGGATCTGAGCCAAAGCTTGTTGGTGGCCGCTGGCCTCTTTCTGAACGAGGGCATCGATTTTGAGCTGGAGGTCAATCATGCGGCCATTCAGGATAATCTTCTCCTGCATCAGAAACTTGTTTTCGTGGTGGAGCCGCTCCTCACTCTTCTTGATGAGGTCACACTCCGCCCTGGCATTTGAGGCCTGAAGCAACGCCTGATCCAGGTTGACCTTGGATTCTGACACGGTATTCATCAGCTTGTTGGGTTAGATGGGAACCAATGCCCATACCTTGTCACAATGTTTCTCAAGGTTAGTATGCATCTCCTCCAAAAGTAGATTGCGCCGTCTAAGCTCCATGGATTCTTGTGTTGGGAAGAGAAAGTCTTTTGGTAGGTGGCAATCCGGTCTAAAGCTTAGGCAAAACTTGATCCCAATTTACCCTTATGCTGCTGGAGCTGAGCCTCGAGATGGGCTGCTTGCCTAGTCTTTTCATCTTTATCGCGCTTAAGAAGGTCGTGCTGGGCCTTTAATTGGTCAAAGTTGATGCCTAACTCCTTGCAAGCGCTTTGGAGCTCAAGCTTTTCTTTGAGAAGGCCAGCAACCTCCTCATCCTTCTGAGATGTAGTTTCAGTGCCTGCCAGCTGGGATTTGGATAACATTTGGTTAAGCGCGTTGCTTTCCCCCTCGAGAGCTCTTATCCTAGAAGTGTCAGCAGAGATGCAATTTGAATTTACCTAGCCGCTTGCCCTAGAGCACGTTTCTCTAAAGCTTTAACTTTGTCGCACCATTGCTATGGGCTTCAGCAACTGATTGCCATTGAACTCACCTCCTCTAGAGATGCCTCCAGCTTCTTGATTTCGGATGGAAATTGAGTCTGTTGCTCTTCTACCCTTTGCTTAAGTTCAACAATCCGCTCCTGAAGCCGGTTTGTGGAATTACTGCTTTCTTCAGAAGTTTCTGCTATAGGGGCTTGAGATGCTGAAGGGGTTAAATGGATAAGTAATTTAGAAATACCCGCTTTAAGATGCGAGATCTCTTGCTTTAGCGTGGCCTCACGTGCTTTAGCCTATCTAAGTCAGCAGCGCTTTGGTAACGTCATTACCATTTCAAGGGCGCTAAAGTAATCAACCTTAACCTGATTCAGGAGTTCAGCCATCAGGTTAGCTTCGTCCAAGAGCCGATCATAGTCTAGGCGCAGTTCTTTAAGAAGCGGCGCCTGATCGGTGAGCTGAAGCCTAAACCCAACGCTACCTGCTCCTCAAACTCCGTGGTCAGGAGATCTAGGCTTAACTGGAGCTCCTTGGAGTTTGACTGGCTCTCCAAGAGCTCCCGCTTGGCTTGTACATAGTCATTAAACTTTAAAGGTTAATTCTAAGCATTAAGGGCTCGTCGTACCACTTCAGTAAAGCTTTTCCCGCCCCTCAGCGCCTGTGATATCAAACTTACAGTGTCGGCATAGGGCTAAAGTTTGAAGGTCAATATCGTTGTTGGACGTCGATCAGTTTAGATCGATAGCAAAACCCAATCCAACGGCTGAGATTTAACCCCACTTTACCTTTTCAGCATCGATGGGAGCTGCGCTGCGTTCATTCAGCTGGTTTTGCAGCTGGGTGATTTGGGCCGTAAGCTTATGATGCGCCGACAAAGTCTAGCCGCGAGATGAGATAAAGATGAGCCAACCCTACCTCAGCTTCGTAGTCCTCAGAATGCCGAACTAGGGACGCGTATCTTTCCTTCAAGGCTAATAGTTCAGCTGATGGCTAGTTAGGGCCATTTGAACAGATTAATTTACCTCTCAATTCTGAACATTGGGCCTCCATCTCGGTGTGGCTGTTCCTATGGTGCTCCAAAAGCTTCGATTGGGCCTCCAACTCGAATTTATAATCCGCTTGTAAAGCAAGCTGGGAGCGAAGCTCTTCGATCGTCTTAAGCTGCTCGGAGATCTGATGGGGCATCGCTGGGCGCTGTGGATCATCCGCCAAGCACTGTACCGCAGCGCCCAAGGCTTCCCCAACCTCCTCAGAGGGTTCAACTTCGGCAGGCAAGCCCTAGTATAAAGCCATTATAAACCCCCGTTCCTCTTTAGCCCCTTCCAAAATAAAGCTAATTATCAAGTCAAAGCCATTTGCCGTAGATGTGAAGGTATCAAAAACTTATACGGGCTTGACTTGGGTAGCCTCCAGTGGTTTTTACCTTAGATTCGATTAGCTTTTCCGAGTTAGCCTTTTCTTCGAGCTCCCGCCTAAGCAGCTCTGACGCTTGCTTCAAGTTCTTAATTTGGCCCTCAAAGTTGAGTTTTTCACTCTGCAAAGTGGTTTGAGATCAAAGGGCTCAGAACTTGTACTTACTTCCCAAAATAGCTTTTCGGCTTTAAAATTGGAGACGGCTGCTTCCAGCTGGGCTATCTTCTCCAGAGCTTTGTTCAGCGAAGGGTTATCTAAAGCTTAACGGTTAGCGAAGGCCAGATTAGTTATTTAACAGAAACTTTAACGCCACCGTCTCTCACCTTCGCCCATTAAACTCGATGCTTCCAAGCTTTTGGGGAAGGCACAGCTTTTCCGGAACGCTCCTGAACCTGGCCTTGAAGCTCACGTATCTCGCTTAAAAGGGCTACCTCATTGGTTTTAAGCTGAACGGTTTCCCGTTCCAGCTCAACGCGTCTCAAAACTTGGGGTGCTTTAGTCCAGGTGAAAAAAATAACCAATTACCTAACGCGTCACGCTCCGCCTCAAGAGCTTCTGAACGCCCTCTGATCTCCTGCTGCAAAATTTCGGACTCCTGAACCTTGATCTCCAAGGAATGGATCCGTTGCTCTACATATATATCATAAGGTTTAGTAACGTCAACCAACTATTAAACTGGCGTCCAACGATTACCGGAATCCAGTTGACCCAACTGGCAACCGTCCTTCCCAAAGTAACCCTTCAACCCTAAAAGTAGAGCCTTCAAATCTTCATCCGACTCCGCCTTCACCTCAAGGTTGACGAGGGTTGAAGTATCGATCCCCAGAGATTGAACTAGCTGGTAGTTAACCGGCGAAACGTTCTCCATAACTTTAACCCAGTTTTAACCGAGTTAACCTTTGAACGGAGGTGCGAGTTTAAACTTTGTAACTTCGATAGCCTCTAAGCGGTGGGTAAAATAAAGTTGAACTTTAGACGTCGTAGCTGAAATTAAACCTCTTCAGTTTTAACTAGGTTTAATATCTTTTATGACTTGTAACCAGCTTAGATCCCCAAAACCCCGACTTTAATTGGGTGTTGAGATTCGCTTGTTTTAGCTTACGAGTTTTCATTTAAGCTGCGAAATAATTGGTGCTTATCCTTTCTCGCGCCCTTTGATCCTCATGAATTTGAGTCGGATCGTTTGATTAAGTCATATATATATATCTACTTAATAAAAAAATTTCATTCACTGACTGACATCTGAAACCTTCGAGTCTGATAGGGTCAATCTATTTGGGTGAGTGGGTGAATTGGCGAATCTTATTGAATCCGAAATTATCGAGCCTGATGGTTTCAATCTATTTGGACGAGTGGGTGAGAATTGACAAATATTATTGAATAATTCACCAAATTGCTCACCTGAAGTTAATCGAGATTAAGTTTAACCTATTTGGGTGAGTGGGTGAGAATTGGCAAATAAGATCGTATCTGAAATTATCAAGCCTGATGGGTTCAATCTATTTGGGTGAGTGGGTGAGAATTGGCGAATACCATCTACTAATTCACCAAATTGCTCACCTGAAACTCAACAAAAATCAGTATTAGAGTTAAGTAGATTAAGTAGTTAGGATAATCAGCTCACCAATCGCGAGGGCAACAGCGAAGCTGTTAGTCCGAGTGGCTCAAGAGTAGTGCTAGCACAGCCTATAAACTACAATGTGAGCTTAACTTCTAATTAAATACTGTAGTGAAGCATGGGTATCTGGATGTTAGGTTTATATATTACTAGCGGAGTTACCCGTGCTTCGCTACGGTGTCTATAGAATTTCAGGTGATTCGAATTGATTAATTTAGATTTTATATATAGTTAAGCAATAATTACTCGGCTAAATCTAATTGCTCAATCGAAGCAACCAAAAAGACCAACCACTCAGCTAAATCTAACTGAACTTATCAAATCAACCAATAACTAATACCTCCAAAGCTAAACTGTATCCTATCGATTCGACCAAAAACCATCAACCACTCGGCCAAATAAAATAAACTTATCAAATCAATCAGATTCTAAATTATTTTAGCTTTTATATTGGTAGATAGCTATCAATAAGTTCAGAAACAATTAAACCTATTAAAAATTCCAACCTCCAACCACTTAGCTAAAATCTATTATGTCTGCCAAATTAATTAAACCATCAATCTCTTATCTGAAACTATTGAGCCTATCGAATCAACCAAAAAATAAACCACCACTCAGCAAAAACAATTATTGAACTTACAAAACAGCCAAAAACTACCAACTAAATATCAAATCCTATGAAACTATTGAATTACATGAATATGAAAATACACAGCCAAATTGCTATATAATTACCATTAGAAATATACGTTCTAGATCTTATATAGAACTGTTGTTTAAATTCATATGATTATATTAAACAATTACATATTAGCATTCCATTCCCAAACTTTATAGAATACTTGTGCCAAGTTTAGTGATTTTTGGTTATTTGCTCAAGATAATGCATCTATATAAAAAAATTAATATACTGATTCTTTTGTAAATAAAATTTAAGATTAATTCTTGTTGATACCCAGTTTAACACAGATTTGTTTGTAGGCTTAAAGTTCATCTGATAATCTCATAATTTTCATATTTGTAGATGGTTATTGATAAAATTAAGTAATCAAATTATATTGAATCATATAAATTTACCAACCATTCAGCCATACCCAATTAAACCTATTGTCAGATATTCTTCTTCTCAACTTTTGAGAAAGAATATTGGAGTCTGATCTTTGAATAATATTGTGGCTATCAATGATATGAATACCAACGGCAAAAAGACCTTGGTGGATTCTCAGTGGAATCCTATATATCAGAACAATACGATTTATACCTAAAATCAGCATAATATGGTAAGAACTGATAATAGGATTGCTCCAACTTCTTGGCCAAGTTTGAGGTATTCAATATCGCACAAGTCTGATCACCTCCAAGGTGAGAAGAATTTACTTGATGATGATTAGTTGCAAATTAACAAATCATTACCACACGAGTCTGACCACCTCCAAGGTGAGAAGATTTTACTTGCTGATGATTGGATACAATTTATCAAATCATTACCACATGGGTCAGTTTTGCCTCAAAATATTTATCTTCAATCTGATAGTCCAAAAGCCTATATTTCCTAATTTGGATAACTCAGCTTTATAGTACTTTAGCCCCAAATCCCCATGGCCTCAAGGTTCAGAACTAGTTTAAATATGACATACTAGTATTGAAAAAAGGGCCTTTTTCTAGTTTGCCTTAGATAAAATAAAAACTAAAAACTTAGTTTTATTAAGAATTTATTATTTATTTTAAATACTTCATTGCAGATTCCAGTGGCACATAGCACCAGCAAGCATAACCCTTGCTGGATTCTGATAATTTGGTGCTCACTACAGGGGCACACCTGTGCACTAAATTGTAGTTATTAACATGGAGGCTGTAAATGTGAGCAGCTTCTTTGGTCCTTCTTTAACTGAATTACAATTAGTTGCTCTTGAGAAGCAACTAGCCAGCTCTTTCTCCCATCTCAAAAAGATAGATGTCATGGCTGGATGATATGATAGTAGAAACTGATGCTAGAGATAAGGCTGGGTGACAGGAAGCCCAGAAGGTGAAACTTCAGGCTCTTTCTGACCTGAAGCACACCTTAGATCAACGCTGGGTGCAAGCCAAGCAGGCCCAGGTTGATACTAAGGGGGTGCAAAATGCCCAGCTTCTGATCTTGGCTCAGGCACTGAAACAAACAATTTATATTTTAAATGAAGATGGTTCAATTCACTTTGTTGGAGAGCAAGGGTTTGAGTCCCACTCCAGCTATAAAATTTTAAGCTCAGGTAGAATAAGGCTTCAATTGATTACTTGAGTGAAGGCACTTTTCAGTGTATTTTACCAAAATGGATGGAAGCGTCTATTTATTGGAGTGTCAAGGCTTGGGTGCATGTCCGCAGAACCTGAATTTCCCCAGCCCACTTTAAATATTTTTGCGACCAACATTTATTGTTGGTCGAATTTCTTTAAATAAAATACCTGTTTTTTTATGTTTACTTATGGTTCCTTGGGCTAACTTGGTAGCAGACCTCTTTGGGGAGGTCTCCAACTATGTGGGCCACTACCTTCTATCACAATTCACCAAAATCCCAGGTGCTCCCCTGAGTCACCCAGATCCCCTCCAGATCGAGGCACCCAAGGTCCCTGACGCCAAACTACACTTGATTATGGACTCCCTCTGGGGTCCACTCAAGCTGTTATGTTCCTAACTTACCTGGTCTTATATGTTGCATTCTACACCCTTGCCTGGGGTACCTTTGGCACAGGCACCGTTTGAAGTGTCTTCTTGCCCTTTTTATTAATGGCTAGTTCCCTAGCAATGTGGGTTTGCATCCCACATTACCTTGCTGGGAATGAGAGAGTTACAGACACTCTCTTGACATTAGTCAACCAACCTTTTTATTATATGTGTATAATAAATTATCCATGTGGGACTTTTATTATTAGTGAATTGGGTGCGCTGGCCATTTGTCACTGCCACAATGGTGCTCACCAAAGTTTTCTCATTTGGTTTTGTATTGGTGCATCCTGGCGTTATTCTTGTGACTACCAATTGGGAAGTGCCCACCCTTCCCACTTGTACCTGGTGGTCTTGGACTTTTTGCAATCCTAATATCGTGATTCCCCACCTTTCTCCTGAAATTTATTTGGAAATTCATCAAGCCTTAGCTTCCCTTGAGCCAAAACTCTCGTTAGGAAAAAACAATTAATCTGGTTCATGTCCACTTTTGCAAGGAGTGGATCTGTTGTCCCAGTTGTCTCCCAAAGCAGGTGACTGGGTTTTTGTGGTACTATACACACAGCCGCTCTTGTGGCAAGCAATAGGGGTTTAGAACAAGTCTTGGAGCAGAATTGACCTGATGAAGCATCCCTCCATTCCTTCTTTGAGTTCTTTTCTCTGCGTCAAGTGGATCATCCGATGAAAGTATACTTGAGTGAATTCTGAGAAAAAGCCCAGGCTTTGCCATTAACTGATGAGGTTAAAATGTCATTTCTTCATTTGACCTTGAATATATCAATGCAAAACTCTCCAATTTGGCAGTCACCTCCTTCCAAATTTGATCATCTTGTTGAAACCCTTTGGGGTAGTTTCTCCACCCCAACCCAGAAAGGGCCAGGTAATTTGGCCATCATCAGATCAAATCATATAAATATGGAGGCTGAAAAGTCACATGCGCCTCTGGAAATGAGGGAATCTTATCCTTTGAATCCTTCTACTTCTTCCAAATTTGGAACTGTATAGGGGTCTAGCCCTGAGAATGAAGTAAAGGTTTCAGATGATTCCGCCATGATGATGTCACCCATAGTCATCCCTATAAATACCACCTCCTTGACTAGTGGGATTTTCTTGAATTGTGAGATGCTTCCCACTGATTTTCTCCCCATCTTGGCAGAAATTGGGAACATCAAAGGATCCAAACCTGAATTTAACAAAAATGATTCCGTTATCATTTTTTTCCCAACACACTTTCAAGGTGCATGCTGAGGTATTGGCTCTGGGCTTGGGGGTGATGGCCCTGGATAATGATGCACACCAAACCCTTGGAATGAGTGAGGGTTTGTTCAAACAAAAAATGCATTTTATAATGTGAGCAATTTATCCCAAAACAAACCGTTTATTTGCTCATATGGTTTGGATTGTCAGACATTCTCCTTTTCAATCTGAGAAAAAGAATGTTGGAGGTAGTAGTGTTTTCAATTCTGATACTATGATTGGCCCATCACCTGCCCAATTTTTAGATAATATTGTGGATACCAGCAATATGAGTACCCACAGTGAAAAGATCCTAGTGGATTCTTGGTGGAATCCTAACAACCAGAAAAATATGATTTATCATAAAAATTGGCTTAAAAAGGTAATATTTAATAATAGGAATACTCTGACTCCTCAGTTGAATTTGAGGAGTATACTATCGCATGGATCAGAACCTTTGCAAGATAAGAAGATTTTATCCATTGATGATTGGGTATGAGTTAACCAATCATTACCATCCAAGTCTAACCACTGCTGAGGTGCAAAGATTTTATTCGAGGATGATAGGATAAAAATTAGCCAATCATTACCATCTGAGTCTGACCACCACCAAGGTGAAAATATTTTACTTGCTGGTATTTGGATACAATTCATCAAATCATTACCGCATGGGTCAGTTTTGCCTCTGAAAATTTTTTATCCTCAATCTGATAGGCCAAAAGCCTATATTCCCTAATTTAGATAATTGAGCTTTGCATTCTTTTGCTTTGAATACCCCTGGTCTCAAAAAATGAACTAGTTTAAATAGGAAAAGCTAGTATTGACAAAGGGACCTTTCCTGGTTTAGCCCTGCTGGAAAAATAAAAAACATTAAAAAATTTTAATAAGTGTCAATTATACTTTTATTAAAAAGTAAATATATTGTTTTAAAATATTATTTGTGGCATTCATTGGTGGATCCCACAAATTGGTGCTCACTACAGGGGTTGAGCCCCCTGAATACTTTGATAAATATTAGAAAAAATGGAGAGTGTCACCTGCTGGGTGCAAAATGGGGAAGAAACTGAAGAAAATGATCGCATGGTTAGTCCTACCACTCTGATATTTGAAGAAAAACAATTTGAGCCTATATTAATACCTGAGTCTCATCACAGCACTTGGCCAGCCACTGAAGCTGTGAGAGATCTTACCTATGGCATTCTTAACCCTGGCAATATTGCATCTTGAAAATGAGCATTGTTGGTAGAAGAACGCCACTTGTTTCTCTATGAGACTAGTGTTCTCCTAGAGACCTATGGTCAGCTTACAAATTTGACCACCTATGTACATAAGTTTACCCATCCTGCCTTGGTCCATATGATGCATCTTTTAGCCAGACATCATGAAGAGCTACATCAACACTGAGATACTCATGCAGCTTTGAATTTAGCCAATAATAAGTTATATCACCTGACCTCCAAACATCTTGGAGCAGTTAGATCTGGTTTGGAAGCTAATCATAACTTCATCATACAGCTGCATGATTGACTTGCTACTATAGATACTGGGATTGTAAAGTATGTTGAGGAGGCTATGAAGATCTTTAGGATGAACTGAACGCATCTTCCGCTAGCACCCACTCATTGTTGGAGGAGTTTGCTAAAGAGCTTGAAAAAAATTGAGCAAACACATCATGACCTTCCAGCCTCTGACTCCATCCTTCAAGAAGAATATGAACAGCGTGTGGCTGTGGTGGAGCAGCAGTTAATCCAGGCCTTCTCGCATGTTGATGAGCTTGAACGTCATCTGTTGCTTAAACCATCTAGTGCCACCACCACCCTCACGGCCAAGGTTGTTCAACTAGAAAAGGAGCTAGCTCTCAAAGCTTTACTCAAAAATACCAAATATTTGGCATGTCACCTGACTGAATGTGAAATGGAGGCAAAAGCAATGAAAGTTTCGCTGGAAAGCCCTGTGCTGTTGAAGAAAGTATTTAGTCAACTAACAAAGGTCAAGCGGAAGTATGAGCAGATTAAAGATGGAGTACAAGGCCCAAGTTCCCTCTCTCATGACGATGAAGGGTGTAACCAAATGAAAGAAGAGCTGAAGAACCACGTGAAAGCCGTGGAAACTGCTCCAATTAAACCTAAGCTCAATGGTATCACAACTCCATTTTCAAGTCTCTGCAATGGAGAACTGAGTGGAAGATCTTGAAACTCAAAATCAGGGATTGAAGCTCAATTGAGACTATGTGAATCTGGGCCCCTAGAAGCCCTCTCCAACATGGAAACCCAGCTTGAAGCCATGCATGACCAGTTTGATTGCCTCTTGCATTCCTTTGATCAGTTAAGTTACTGCTCTGAAACCTTAGAAGTGGAAGCTCCGGCTATTCATACCCTTTCTGGGAATGACTATCATTCATTCAAACCTACGTTTAAAGACAAGTTTATCCCCGGTGAGAGCAGCATTGCTTCATTTTTATACGTTTATGAAGCAGCTATGGAAGGGGCAACTGATCGTCAGAAGGCCAAGCACATTATTTCCTGTTTGGGCTGCATGGCACAAGAGGTGATGGTCCCACATATGGATACTCTCAGCACCTGGTCTGAGGTTAAGGAGGCTCTCATAAACATGTTCAGCTCAAAACAGGCTTTAAGCATGAAAAAACAAGCCTTTATGTGTATGAGCAATTGAAAAGGGGAGTCAGTGGTCGCCTTTGCAGAAACAATTCTATATGGAAGCACAGACGTTGTTAACCTCAAAAATATTGACTTTAGATGATGCTATAGCCATCGCTTTGACTGGAGTGGCTTCTTACCCATCGCTAGTGATGCACATCACCTCCATTAAATGCTATTTCCATACCATTCAAGACATCAAGGAAGCATTAATAGATGTCACTGATTTTCATAAAGCCCAAAGTTTCACGTGGAGCAATATCTCGTCCTCATGTTTCAACTATTGAGGATTCAAAGCCTAATCCTTGGGCCTTAGCTATCGAATACAAGAAGGAGCCCCTTCAGATAATGGGCCCTGAAGAGCAAAGCCCCAAAGCCAAACGTTCTGAATGCCCTCAGTGCAAATACTGCAACAAGTTTGGCCACATGGAGGCGATGTGCTGGAAGAAGAAAGCTGATGCCGAGGAACAGGAGCAGGGAAAAGAAATGTCAGCATAGGGAAAGGCACACCTACTGCTGACAAACCTCATGTGCCTAACTCACTTAAACAACTTATGCCAGTACCTCACATTACAAATACCCTAGGGGATGATTCTGAGGGGATACAGATGAGGTCAGCTATTATGTGTAGGAGCACCTGCTGAGTGGGAAGTTTCTGATCGCTTAAATGCTGGAGGAGTAGATGAGGCCACAATGCCCAAAGAGACATGTCTCTGCCAAGTTTTAGTAGAGCCAATTGTCATCAATACCACCAGCGATGCTGATGAGGTGATGTCCCACCTTATCCGCCCTATCCAGCATGGCCATACCATGCAATCTATCCAAAAATTACCCTGATACCGCAAGCAAATTAACCTCCAATTTCCATCTCAAGGAGGTCTTAGCACTGTCACCTACTTTTGGGGGAATACTCACAAAGGTCAAAGTGGTCATACAAAAAGTTCAGGTGATGGCCATTCTAGATACAGGCTTCCCAGTAAACGTAATCTCCTCCAGGTTGATAAAAAAATCAAACTTGCACCTAACTTGGAGTACAACCAGGACTATGGAACCGCTGGTCCTAACCACACCTGCGCACTGGGTGCTTACTTGTCCCTTTCCATTTGTATTGGGAAGCTTATCCTATTAGCCCCTGCAGTGGCTTTAGACAACAACTTTTTGATATGCTTATAGGTACACAGTTCATGATCAAATATGATGGCATTATCAACATGAAACAAGGGTCCTTGTCATTGCTCAACTATGAAGTCCCCTTAGTTCTAGCCAATATGGAACCCAGCAAGAAGGATTACACTTGCATGTATACCAACCTCATAAAAACAGCAACTAAAAAAGGGCAGGCTGCCAATAAGCTCTGCAACACCCCTACCAACATTCTTGAGGGGGGCAATGTCAGACATTCTCCTTTTGATCTGAGAAAAAGAATGTTGGAGGTAGTAGTGTTTCTGATTCTGCTACTATGATTGGCCCATCACCTGCCCAATTTTTAGATAATATTGTGGATACTAGCGATATGAGTACCCACAGTGAAAAGACCCTAGTAGATTCTCGGTGGAATCCTAACAACCAGAAAAATACAATTTATCATAAAAATTGGCTTAAAAAGGTAATATTTAATAATAGGAATACTCTGACTCCTCAGTTGAATTTGAGGGAGTATACTATTGCACAGATCAGAACCTCTGCAAGGCAAGAAGATTTTACCCATTGATGATTGGGTATGAGTTAACCAAATGATTACCATCCAAGTCTAACCACCGTTGAGGTGCAAGATTTTATTCAAGGATGATAGGGTAAAAATTAGCCAATCATTACCATCTGAGTCTGACCACCACCAAATTACCCAATCATTATCATCTGAGACTAAACACCACTGGATTACCCAATCATTACCATCTGAGTCTGACCACCACCAAGGTGAAAAGATTTTACTTGCTGGTGATTGGATACAATTCAACAAATTGTTACTTCACAGGTCAGCTTTGCCTCTGAAAAATTTTTATCCTCAATCTGATAGGCCAAAAGCCTATATTCCCTAATTTAGATAACTGAGCTTTGCATTCTTTTGCTTTGAATACCCCTGGTCTCAAAAAATGAACTAGTTTAAATAGGAAAAGCTAGTATCAACAAAGGGACCTTTCCTGGTTTAGCCCTGCTGGAAAATAAAAAAACATAAAAAAATTTTAATAAGTGTCAATTATACTTTTATTAAAAAGTAAATATATTGTTTTAAAATATTATTTGTAGCATCCATTGGTGGATCCCACATGGATGAGGACTCAATTTCAGTTTATTAGATTACTCCTGAGAACCCTCATTTGACCCCTACCATGATTAGAGGTTCTCAGGAAGTGGAAAAGGAACTTTGCCATAAATATAAAGATGTATATGCACCTGCAGAAGGTGTGGTAGGATATGTGGCCTCAGTGGTAAGAGTGGCCCGCTATCCTTCCCCCTTCTATGATTCCAAAACATACCCTGATGGCTCATTCAAGCCAGAGGAATAATTTTCTGGTGAGTTGAAAACGTTTTCTGCGTTGAATAAATCCCATTCCAGATACTTCTTATTGACTGCTACCCTTACATCCTCTTATGGAAAGTTCAGCACAACTATTTTGGTGGATATTGGTGCCTCAAATAATTTTATTGACCAAAACCTTGCTGACTACCTTGAGTTGAGTTACTCACCAGGTGGTATGGTTAGAGGTGGGGCTTCTCAAGGTATCCCCACACTAAATATCATGGAGTCAGTCAATTTTCAGGTAGGTTTTTATCTATTTTCTGACCAGTTTCAAGCTATCAGAAACCTCTTGTTTCCCATCATTTTGGGCGTTGAGTGGTGGTGGAAGTTTGACATCAGAACAAAATTTAAAAGAAAACACTCTATCCTTGTCTTTGACAAATGGTCACCAGTTGATTGTTCCTCTGTCTGAGGAGAACGGCCAAGGCAAATTACCCCATTGGCCCAATGTTCCCAGCCCATATTTTGCCCCTTTGCTGAAGCCCACCGTGGGTCTTTACTTACCTTCTTTTTTGGAGGAGTTGGCATCTTCTTTTGATGCAGCTTCAGCTAGTATGCTACCAGAAAATTCCGAGTTTGATTGTGAATTTAAACTTACTGTGGATCTGGTGCATATTTCTTCTCCCATATACCCATTGACTGTCCAGGAGGAAGAGGTTTTAGAGGTATGGGTGAAGGAGCAGTTGGCCAAAGGTGCCATCTTTCAGCGTACCTCCCCTGTTTGCTCCCCACTGCTCTTTGTGGAGAAGGCTGATGGAACTTTACGTCCATGTGTTGATTATGGAAATTTAAACAATGTGACTGTACCCAGCCTCCATCCCATCCCTTTAGATTCCCAGATTGCGCGCTATGTGGAGAAGGCGAAGGTCTTCTCCAAGCTGGACTGCCTCAATGCGTTCAATCAAATCTGGATAAAGAAGGGCCAAGAATGGTTAACCGCATTTACACACCAGAAAAGGAATTTTCCAGTTCCAGGTTATGCCCTTTGGGCTTAAGAATGCCTCTGCCATCTTTCAACATCGCATTGATGCTGCGTTGGGAGATTTGTTGGGGGTATGTGCGGTTGCCTACATGGATGACATTCTGGTGTTTTCCCCCAATCATGAGTCACATACAGTTCACCTTTGACAAGTAGTGGAGAGATTGAGGGCCGCTTGCCTTACCCTCAAGATTAGCAAATGCAAATTCTTCAAGTCCCAGGTTACTTTTCTGGGCAACGTCATTTTTGAACAGGGCCATATGATAACTCCAGACAAGGAGAAGGCTATTTGTGAGTGGCCTACCCCCACCTCTGTCAAGGAACTGAGGAGCTTTTTGGGGATGTGTACGTTCCTCAAGAAGTTCACACCCAATCTCTCCGAGGTGGCAGCTCCCTTATATAAAGCTAGTGGGGCCAAGGTGCTTCAGTGGTCCCCCATTTTGGAGGATGCTTTCCAAGCGGTGAAGTGCACCTTGTTATCCACATTCATCCTTCGCCATGTTGATCCTGCAAAGGAGTTCATTGTGTCTTCAGATGCTTCCAACTTTGCCATTGCGGCTGCCCTGTTACAGGTGGGTGAAGATGGGTCTGAGCATTCTGTGGAATATTTTTCTAGGAAAATGTCTCTGCATGAGTTGAACTATGGCATATATGACAAGGAGTTATTAGCAGTGGTGGAGGCGCTGATTTATTGGCGTCACCACTTACATGGCTCTTCCCAACCATTCTGGGTATGCACTGACCACCGAGCCCTGTTGTACTACCATTCTCCACATGTTTTAACACCACGTCAGACCCGTTGGCATGAGACCCTTGCCCTATTTACATTTTCCTATGAGTTCACCAAGGGCAAGGAGAATGGTTTGGCGGATGCTTTGAGCTGCAACCCTGCTTTGGCTCCCAATCTAAAGGAGATAGAGATTCACAACACCCAGTTGATGATTCCACCAAGTATGATTCTGCCTCAACTTCCTAAGTCCACGGTACATACGCCAGCGCTCATGCCTTTGGAAAATGCAGCAGAATATAGCATGTTTAGAAAGGTAGTTCTTTATCAGCCATTATCAGCTGAATATGCTGTTGTTCTCGCAAAGAGTGCCCTGAATTAGGAGGACTTATCCAGGGGTTATCACGTGAAGGATGAGATGGTGTGGTTTCAGGGGCGCCTATGGGTTTCTGCTGGACCACTGCACCTGGATATCATCCAGGACCATCATGATGGAATCACCGTTGGTCATCCTGGAAAAGCAAAAGCCTTGGAGTTGATATGACGCACTTACAATTGGAAGGGCTTGCCTGTTCAGGTAGGGCGGTACTGTAAAGAGTGCCTGATCTTCAATCAAATGAAACCCAATTGGCAACCTTTAGCAGGTTTACTGGTACCAGTCCAAAAGGCTGAAGGGCCCTGGACTTCCCTATCAGTGGATTTCATTGTGGAGTTACCCGTTTCAGATGGGTATGATGCAATCATGGAGGTGGTGGACAGCTTTACAAAGTTCGCCCACTTTATTCCTTGCAGAACGACTATAACCACTGCTGAAATGGCCAGGCTCTTCACCACCCATGTATTTGCACTTCATGGGGTTCCTCAATAAATCATTAGTGACTGGGGACCCCAGTTCACCTCCATCTTTTGGGAAGAGTTGTGTAAAACTCTTCAGATCCACCCATGCCGTTCAACTGCTTATCACCCCCAATCATATGGGCAGACTGAGCGAGTGAATCAGTGCTTGGAACAATTCCTGCGTTGTTACACCACCGCAGACCATTCAGATTGGGTGCCTCACCTTCCTATGGCCCAGTTTAGTTACAACACTTTGCATTCATCAATTGGTTGTTCACCCTTTTTTTCTAACCACAGTTTTAACCCTGCGTTTAACATGGAGCCCAGCTGTGGTTCCAAAGTGGAAGCGGTGTTGGACTTTGCTAAGACTCTCAAGAAGGTCCATCAAGGGGTGTCCACAAGTTTGGAGGCAGCTATGCTGGTTTATAAGGAGAATGCCGATGGAAAGTGCCAAGTGGGTCAAGCATACAAGGAAGGGGATCTCGTGATGCTTAATGCTCACAACATCACTATCAAGCAGCCATGCAAAAAACTGGGTCCAAAGAGGATTGGTCCTTACCGTGTAGTTAGAAAGGTGAGACATGCCTCATACCAGTTGGATCTTCCCTCCGCGTTTCAGATATTCTCCATCTTTCATGAAAGCAAGTTGACCCTGTTTGAGGGCCCTCCTCCTGTGACTCCTGAAGCTTATCTTGTGGATGGGGCACCAGAATGGGAAGTGGAGGAAATAGTAGCCTCCCGCTGGGTTAAGCGATGCCTGCAGTACTTGGTATCTTGGAAAGGGCTTGACACAGCAGAGAACAGTTGGGTGCCAGCACGAAATTGTGTACATGCCCAAGACCTGATTGAAATATTTCATAATCGTTTCCCTGAGGCTGCAGGATATCAGCCCAAGCCAGCCGTTGCTGCTATAAAGTTGCCGCCAGCACATAAGAACTTCTCCTTAGCAAACGCCCCTGGAGGGGGGTGGAGCCCAAGAAGGAGGAGAGGGCAATGTCATGGATGGATGACATGATAGTAAGAACTGATGCTAGAGATAAGGCTGGGTGACAGGAAGCCCAGAAGGTGAAACTTCAGGCTCTTCCTGACCTGAAGCACACCTTAGATCAACGCTGGGTGCAAGCCAAGCAGGCCCAGGTTGATACTAAGGGGGTGAAAAACGCCCAGCCTCTGATATCAGCTCAGGCACTGAAACAAACAATTTACATTTTAAATGAAGATTGTTTGATTCACTTGGTTGGAGAGCAAGGGTTTGAGTCCCGCTCCAGCTATGAAATTTTAAGCTCATGTAGAATAAGGCTTCAATCAATTACTTGAGTGAAGGCACTTTTGGTGTATTTTACCAAAATGGATGGAAGCGTCTGTTTATTGGAGTGTTAAGGCTTGGGCGCACGTCCACAGAACCTGAATTTCCCAGCCCACTTTAAATATATTTTTGCGACCAACATTCCTTGTTGGTCAACTTTCTTTAAAATACCCGTTTTTTTACGTTTACTTATGGTTCCTTGGGCAAACTTGGTGGCAGACCTCTTTGGGGAGGTCTCCAACTATGTGGGCCACTACCTTCTATCGCAATTTACCAAAATCCCAGGTGCTCCCCTGGGCCACCCAGGTCCCCTCCAGATCGAGGCACCCAAGGTCCCTGACGCCAAACTACACTTGATTATGGACTCCCCTCTGGGGTCCACTCAAGCTGTTATGTTCCTAACTTACCTGGTCTTATATGTTGCATTCTACACCCTTGCCTGGGGTACCTTTGGCACAGGCACCGTTTGAAGTGTCTTCTTACCCTTTTTATTAATGGCTAGTTCCCTAGCAATGTGGGTTTGCATCCCACATTACCTTGCTGGGAATGAGAGAGTTACAGACACTCTCTTGACAATAGAGCAACGGCCATTCAAGTTACCTATAAAGGACAGATACACCCTGGGTGAAGGGAGCATTGCTTTCTTTTTGTACATTTATGAAGCTGCAATGAATGGCACCACTGATAAGCATAAAGCTCAGTATATTATTCCTTGTTTAAGCCTCAAAGCTCAAGAGTTGATCGTTCCTCACCTGGATCCTCAGCACACCTGTCCACATGTTAAGAAGGCCCTCTTGGCTGAATTCAGATCCAAGCAAAGCTTATACAGGGAAAAACAGGCTTTTATGCGCTTTACCAAGTACATGGGTGAAACCCTTTTAGTTTTGCTGAGCGGTTCTATCTCACTGCTCAAAGGCTGACTACATCTAACCTGCTTACCCTGGATGATGCTATTGCCGCCATATTAACAGGGTTAGCTTCACAACCCTCTCTCTCCAGGCATATCATATCAGTGAAATGACATTTTCAACTTTCCATGATATAAAAGAGGCTTTGTTAGATGTCACCCATATTCCTTTAGGTAAGCTGCAGCCTATTGAACCATTGGAAGTGAGGCCACTTGTGCCTATTCTCCCTGAAAAACCTGCTGCTTTAGTGTGACTTAAAATGGACATCTCTCATTCATGAAAAGCGGAGATCCCTACTGTGATTTTCCCTTCAGCTCAGCCAATAGGTGCGCCCCTAAGGGTATATCCTCCAGAACTACTGGGGTTGTGAAAATGCCAGTTAAAGCGAAGCTAATTACCCCACCTCTTGTGGCTGTCTCCCCCACTTCAATTGCAACCTTACCCATGGTTGAGAATCCCCTGAGGCTGACTCTGAGGGGGTTACGATGATATTGGGTACTACTTATTGGGAGCTTCCACGGAAGTGGAGGTCCCTGATCGCCTAAACACCAAAGGAGTAGATGAAACCACCATACCTGAGAATACTTACCTCCACCAAGTTATAGGTTGTATGGCAATTATTGACACAGCCAGTGACGCTGATCAACTCCTATTGAGCTTAATTCACCCTTTACAGCGAGGGCATACCATGCAGTCTATTCTGGAGACTCACCCTGAGACTGCACATAACTTAACCTCCACTTTTCATCTCAAGGAGGTCTTAGCACTGTCGGCCAACTTTGGAAGCACACTTACCAAGGTTGAAGTAGTTGTTCACGAAGTTTGGGTGATGACTATCCTGGATACAGGTTCCCCCAGTGAATGTAATTTCATCTCAGCTAATGAAAAAGATTAAACTGATGCCTGACCTGGATTATGCCAAGGAGTTTGGAACTGTGGGCCCTAAACAATACCCGCACCATTGGCGCTTACTCCTCTCTTCCCATTCATATTGGGAAGCTTATCCTATTGGCCCCCGCTGTGGCCTTATATAATAACTCTTATGATATGCTCGTAGGTATTCAGTTTATGATTGAGTATGAAGGCATCATCAACATGAAGCAAGGGTTCCTATCTTTAATGAACTACGAAGTTTCATTAGTCTTATCCAACAAGGTATTCATCACGAATGACTACACCTGCCTGGTTGAATACCCCTCCTCCTCTTTGCCTTTACATTATGTCATCTCTGGGCGCAACACTAAAAATTGCCCAATTCAGTGGAGGCTTGTGGTGGTATTCCATTTTATGCGGCAGATGAGGTGGTGATTAAGCTGGGTGAACAACGAGTGGTTGACATGAAAATCACACTCCAAATTCCACGCCACTGTTTATTGCACCTCATAAGTGTTGAGGGCCATAGTCCTTTGGAGCCTCGTGTATTACCTGGACTACTAGACCCTGCTTATCAGCGACCTATTACTCTACTGTTGGGAAATCTCATCGCTAAGGACATGATCATATGGAAACACCAAGAGGTTGGCCAAGGATTTTTAATCCCTGTGGAGGATATTGAACAGATCCACTCCATTGGCTCTATGGCAGATTATAACCTGCCAACAGACAACCTGGTGTGTACCTTACCAAACGTCCATATCTCAAATGAGTTAACCCCAACTGAGCTAGAGAAAGTTCATAATCTCCTTGATGACTATAGCGACATATTCTCCAAGTCAGCTCATGACTATGGCCACATGAAGGGCTGGTGCCACTCCATCAATGTGGGTGATGCTCATTACATTCAGTCAAAACCATATCACAAGTCAAAGGTGGAGGAACAGCATATGAGTATGGAACTCACACAGTTGCTGGATGCGGGGTTACTAGTTCCCTCTCAAAGCCCTTGGTCTTCCCCACTGTTATTAATTAAAAAGAAAGATGGAGGTCACCAGGTAGTCATGGACTACCATAAGCTAAATAACCTCATGAAGAAGGATAGCTATCCTATCCCTCGCATTGATGATGCCCTGGCCCAACTATCCAGCTCAAATTTCTTCTCAGCCATGGACTTGGCCAGTGGCTATTGGCAAATGGACCTTTCTCCACAGGACCAGGAGAAATGCGCTTTGATATGCAGTGAAGGTCTTTTCCAACCCACGCAATTACCCCAAGGGTTGTGCAATGCACCTGCCTCTTTTCAGCATGCGATGGATCACATCTTGCAAGACTTAAAGTTAACCTGCATTATCGTTTATCTTGATGATATTACTGTGTTCTCAAAAACCTTCAACGATCACCTGAATCATTTGAAGGAGGTGTTTGGAAGGCTATGTAAGTCATATATCAAGTTGAAACCATCAAAGTGAACTTTCTTTCAGCGAAAATTTGATTTCCTTGGCCACACCATTTTGAAAAAAGGAATCCAACCACTACAGAACAAGGTCAAAGCTATTGCAAATATGCCTCCCCCTAAGAATTTGCAGGATATACAGGTGTTTCTAGGGATGATGGGGTATTACCATCAGTTCATCCCTAAGTTCTCACAACTCAGTGAGCCCCTTGTTTGTTTACTTAAGAAGAATATCCCCTTCCAATGGGGCGCTGAACAAAAAGCCGCTTTTGAGACCCTGAAGCAGCTACTACAATGACGCCCTATCCTATGGCACCCAGATTACAAAAAACCTTTATCGTGTTTATGGATGCCTCAGACTAAGCTGTTGGGGCCATCTTAGGCCAGCTAGATGAAAATGGTATTGATCATCTGGTATCTTATTTCAGTAAGATGCTTTCAAAGCCTGAACACAACTACAGTGTAACAGAAAAGGAGTGCCTGGCTGTTTTGTTGGCTGTAAAGCACTATTGCCTTTCCTCTATGAGACCACCTTTACTGTGGTTACTGACCATGCTTCATTGAAGTGGTTACAAAATATGAAGGACCCTACTGGGCGGTTAGCTCGCTGGGCTCTAAAGCTCCAGCCTTATCATATGAAAATTGAACATTGTGCCAGAACTTGACATATTAATGTGGATGGGTTGTCTCATCTGCCAGTTCTTCACTTAGATAATAGCAAGGCAGAAAGGTTGCATGATCTATTAATGACTCCCAATGAATGGGAGGATGAAGATTATCCAGTTCAGAAGATGTTAGCCCGCCACTTGTGCAACACCAAAGTGGATAATGGGAAGTTGTATAAGCAGGTGGGGCGAAGTGGTTGCCTTGCCTTCAGCCCTCAGAACGCATACCTGCCATCCTCAAAGCTCACTCCATTTTAGGCCATGGAGGGGCAAAGAAAACTTATGAGTGGCTTAAGGATCAATACTATTGGGTTGGAATGATGGAAGCTATAGTTGATGTCTTGGAAGCCTGCCTTACATGCAAGAAGCAATCCGGTTTTAAGACTAGATACCAGTATAGATTGGGACCATCTAGTACTAAAAAAGACTAGATACCAGTATCAACCAACTACCCTGCAACAACCTATCACAACATTAGTTTGGATGACGTAGGTCCCCTTCCACAGTCTACCAGTGGCAACCGTTTTATCTTAGTAGCCATCAACCACTTTACTAAGTGGGTTGAAGCTGTGGCGCTTTCTGCCCAAACAGCCAAGGCAACTGCCACTTTAATACATCAACACATTTTTGCTCGGCATGGCTGCCCCCAAGTACTACTCTGTGATAATGGCAAAAATTTTACCTCCAGAGTAGTCAAACTCCTGGCTACCTCCATGGGAGCCCAACAACTTTTTCAGCTCTGTAAAATCCATCTACCAATGGGGCAGTGAAAAGAGCCAATGGAACTTTAGTTTCTATTCTATGCAAAATGGCCTCTTCTGATCCACTTCACTGGGATCAATTCTTACCCAGTGCCCTTATGGCCTATTGGATTAGTTATCACCAGATTCTGAAAATGTCCCCTTTCTGAGTCTTTTATGGCAAGGAACCAAGCGTACCTGCTCTTCTAGCTAAGGATGTTTTCTCTAAAGGAGAGAAGCCTGAGAAAGCCATGCAAAGGCTAGCTAACCAAATTATTCAACTCCAAGCTGAAGCTATAACCAACTTAGCAAAAACAGTGACTAAAGAAGGGCAGGCTGCCAATGAGCTCCACAACCCCCTTTCTACATTTCAAGTGGCTGATAAGGTGTTATACTACCATAACTGCATCCCCCAAGAATTGGTAAGCTTGGTTTGATTTTGGAGGGACCTTTCTTCATCAGCTATAAAAGAGGCAATGAATACTCCATCAAATCATTAGTCACAGGAGTTACCATAAACTGGGTACATGGCCATTTCCTATGATCCTACACTCCTCCCAACATTCTTGAGGGGGGAAATGTCAGATATTCTCCTTCTCAACTTCTGAGAAAGAATATTGGAGTCTGATCTTTGAATAATATTGTAGCTATCAATGATATGAATACCAACAGCAAAAAGACCTTGGTGGATTCTCAGTGGAATCCTATCCATTGGAACAATACAATCTATACTCAAAATGGTGTAATACGGTAAGAACTGATAATAGGATTGCTCCAACTTCTTGGCTGAATTTGATGTATTTGATATTGCATGGGTCTGATCACCTCTGAGGCGAAAAGATTTTACTCGATGATGATAGGTTGCAAATTAATGAATCATTACCACATGAGTCTGACCACCTCCGAGGTAAGAAGATTTTACTTGCTGGTGATTGGATACAATTTATCAAATTGTTACCACATGGATTGGTTTTTCCACAAAATATGTGTTTAGATCTGATAGGCCAAAAGCCTATATTTCCTAATTTGGATAGCTCAGCTTTATAAATACTTTAGCCCCAAATTCCCATGGCCTCAAGGTTCAGAACCAGTTTAAATATGATATACTAGCATTGAAAAAAATGGCCTTTTTCTAGTTTGCCTTAGATAAAATAAAAACTAAAAAGTAAAAACTTAGTTTTATAAAAAATTTATTATTTATTTTAAATACTCCATTGTGGATTCCAGTGGCACATAGCACCAGCGAGCATAACCCTTGCTGGATTCTGACACCTATCAAATTAACTAAACCACTTAGCTAAAATCATTAGATTAAAAATCAACCAATCACCAACTGCTTTGTAAACCAAAACTAAATGTATTGAAACAACCAAATTACAACTACTTACCAAAACCAATCAACTTTATTAAATAAACCAATCACTAACTTTATTTAAACTATTAAGCTCATTAATCAACACAAACCCACCAACCACTCAACAAAACCATTTAAACTACCAAATTAACCAAATATCAAACTTCTCAGCTATAACAATATACAATTTACTTTAAAAACATATAAAATTTTTACTTGTTATATATAAAACTTTTTATTTTACTATGAAAATTAAAAATTGGGCTTCAAAGTGCACACAGACCCCCTCCCATTCACCTATAGCCAAATTTTCAGAGCTCTACATGCTCTATTTTTGGCTGAACATCATACACACATACACATTTGCTTTTATATATATATAGATTATGCCAAGATTTGAACAACTGACATTTTATAGAGTTGAAGTTTAGAGACAATAGATGAGCCAATTATGCTAGATTTTTTTAAAAACTCTATACTTTATTAAATAAATTTAAGGGAAAGTAAGAGGGAAGGGCGGAATACAGGTGATTAAGCTGAGGGCAAAAAAGACTGAGGATTTGGGCTGCTAGAGTTCTAGCACCTCCAACCATTGCTGATCAGCAATCACCATTGTTAGCCATGGTTCTAGCAGTGGTGGGCTTACAGGCCATACTATTCTAAGATGATTAGTAGCTTCATCACATGCAATGAGCAATCCAACAGGGAAAGCCTAACGTGTGGCCTTATAACACCTGGGGATTATGTGCAAGAATTTTGAAATCTGGCAGAGCTGATCGGAGATAATCTGAATGGTCTTCAATACCAAACCTCTGTGATGGGGGCACTTGTTGCTTATAACCTTGGTGATGAGTGCACAGTGAATTACCCATACACAATTCTGGTAAATGAAGGCTCATAGTTGGATCTGAGCTGTTCTCAGGGTTTTTGTAAAGAACAGGTCCTGCGATGGATGTATACCTGGAGGTGAATGATCGCCTGATAGGATGTATTGTATCATATACCAGTATTTTTTGAACACAGCGCATTTATAATAGTGATATGCTATATCTGCTTCCAGTTCTGTCACCAATATAGAGTCACCCCAACCTTGGTTGGTTTTCAATGGATCATCTTGGTTTGGTGATGGGATATTTGGGATTGGCCATTGATGCATCATTGAGCTATAGCCCCCTATCAGAATACCTTCATTGAAGATTGCACCCAATTGTGTATTGGGCGTTCCACCTGATGAGTTACTCATGCTACCAAATCAATTTTGGTCGGAGACCATTTGCCCCCCCAACTGGGCTGTTTTGGGGTTGGCACCTGACTTGTTCTTCACCTGAATACCCTGAGCTGATTTGGTGAGTTTCTCCATGTCAGTAGAAAACTTTTATTGCTTGACTCTGTTAGTTTAAATTGCTGATTTTTGTTATTTGAATCTGAGTCAGTTTCAAATCCTACCAATACCTCATCCAGGTTTTTTACTTTATTGGCAAGAGTTTTCTCACCCTGCGAGGCCCCAGTCCCCCTGCTAATTGAGGTTCACTGGGAAATATTCCCAACTCCACTGTTCTTGGCATTGGCCCTCGCTCCCAGAAGGTTGCATTTGTCATCTGGGTGTCAGTGGGCATCGATCCTAAGGAGTTGACCCCATCATTCATACTATTCATTAGTGCTCCATGACCCATCTCCACATTCATTTGTTTTGTAGTCATTCATGTCACCAGTTTGTTACTTGGTGCATATGTGGTGGAATGCCCAGCCCCATTTCTAGTCATGTCAGGGCTTGGGCTGGTGGGAAGGTTGGCAGATGGTTTGTCCATCTCAACAACCTTGGTTTTATTATTAATAAAACTCACTATCAGCACAGGCAAGTCATCCATTTCTATGTGCTGCACACAGATGGGTGGCTTGCCTTCCCTATGCTTGGTTGGTTGGCCTTTGTTCACTGTCTATAAAATTGCAGTGTGGTATGGCAGTTGGTTGCTCTCTCAGTTCTTGTTCAATTCACTTTTTGTTATAAAAAGTGATATTTGTGAGAGAGAGATTTGAGCCAATTATGCTAGTGGAGGTATTTTTAAAGTCAATTGGACTTTTGATTCAAAGTTTTGATTTAGATAAACTTGTTAAATACCCGAATGACTATTAACCACTTAACAAAACCATTTAAAATATCAAATCAGCTAAATATCAAACTGCTCAGCTGTAACAATATAATAAATACTATCGAAGTATATATAGGATTTTCACTTGTTATATATAAAACTTTTTAGCTTGCATACGAAAATTGAATTTTTTGATGAATTATTGTATTGTCATCGGAGATACATAAGTTTGCCAAGTTTAAAAAACTCTAGCTAGTCTAGAAGGTAGTAAAAAATCAATTGCAAGATTTGATTACAGACAGAGATGTGACAGTGAGTTAAAGAAAAGTGTATAAAAATAGGACATTTGTAATTATATGGCTATTACATACCTATATTGGGTATATCTATAGAGTAATAATGCTCACGATAATTATCATACTCTAATTAGAAGACGCTGGAAACTTCTAATTTTTTCTTAAAGCGGAATAATTGTTTGAAAGGTGGGAAGTCTATAGGCAACTGATGGCTTAGAGTCGTTTATTACTTTATTAAAACAATCCACAATTCTTTTATTAAGTTATTCTTCAGGTTGAGCATCTTTAGGCACTAGGTGAATGACACATGTTAATGGCAATGAGCTAGTTTGGCTAAAGCCTGATTTAAATTTTGGTTGGTAGTTTGGATGCTTAGATTGAAATTTAATTGAGTTATAACTACTGAAACGAAAGTAGAAATAGTTTATGATTGAATTTCTCATGTACTAGCCGATTTACCCGTGCTTCGCTACGGTGTCTATAAAATTAAAGATTTTCAATTTATTAATTTAGATTTTATATTATAGATAAACAAACCCACTCAGCCAAATCTAATTGCTCAATCGAGTCAAAATCCACCAACCACTCAGGTAAACCTAACTGAACTTATCAAAACAACCAATAACTAATCACCCCTTAAACTAAACTGTGTCCGATTAATTTGACCAAAATCATCAACCACTCGGCCAAACAAAATAAACCTATCAAATCAATCAAATAATACCAAACTGCTACCCAAAACTTCTCTATATATTTAAAACCATCGTGTACGTGACATATCTTCCAAACTACTAAATCAACTACTTAACTTGCCAAAAATATTTTATTAAATAGGTGAACCAAATTAGGCAGGTTTTTAAAATATATAAACCTAACATCCAGATACCCGTGCTTTGCTACGGTATTTAGTTTATCAGATGATAAGCTCACATTGTAGCCTATAGGCTGTGCCAGCACTACTCTCAAGCCACTCGGACTAACAGCTTTGCTGTTGCCCTCATGGCTGATTGTCCTAACTACTTAATCTACTTAAACTCTAATACTGATTTTTGTTGAGTTTCAGGCGAGCGATTTAGTGAATTATTAGATATTCGTCAATTCTCACCCACTCAGCCAAATAGATTAAACTTAATAGACTCGATTAGCTTCAGGTGAGCAATTTGGTGAATTATTCAATGATATTTGTCAATTCTCACCCACTCGCCCAAATAGATTGAACCCATCAGGCTCGATAATTTCAAATTCGATAAGATTTGCCAATTTTCACCCACTCACCCAAGTAGATTGAACCTATCAGATTCGAAGGTTTCAGATGTCAGTCAGTCAGTCAGTGAACGAAATTTTTTTATTAAGTAGATAATCATTTTGGTTCATAGCCCCTTGATAGCTTTGGCCTTCATCTGCTCAACAATAGCAAATTTATAGGTTGCACTACCATATACAGATCACCCAGCTAAAATAGAACATCTGGAAGCTCATGAATAATCTATCTCTTCAAGTTCTAACAGGCTAAAGCTTGCGAGGGAACCTTAGCTTCCACTAGATAATGCCATAAAAATGTGCACAGGTTATTCTGTGCGCGCCGCTCAAACTATTCTCAGTTTAAAATCCATTTTTGCAGATCAAAAGTTTCAATTACTTCCGAAAAATGTGAAGGAAAGAACCCATCTTTCCTTTATTTAACCAGTGGTTCCCAAACTTATTTCGCCGATAGACCCCTTTTCATTGCCTTATTTCGCCGATGGACCCCCAAGTAAAGTAGCCACAAAGCTGCATAATAGCAAAATTACACATTTAACTTCGATGTTATGAATGGTAAATGATGACGCAAATAAATACAAATCGGTGATTCCCAAAGTGGCCCGTACCGACTCCCAAATCAATTTTAATTTGCCACGGACCCCCTCAGCGGCTTCATGGACCCCTGGGGGTTGGTACGGACCACTTTGGGAATGACTGGTCTAGATGCAACCCAAATGTTTTAAATTCATGTCTAAACTTTGGTGCCACAGCCCTATAAGCCTTAATCAGATTTAACTTTTAGTCTAAAGGCCTCAAAATTCATTTGCTTCGTAATTAGTGATGCCAGTTTTAAATTTGGAAAAACTTTTATTAGTTAGCATCCCATGGATGGTATGACGATTACATTCCAATAATTGCTATCTAGGTTTATTTTAATCGCACTTTCCTTCGGAAGCTCTCCATACCTTATGGGTATAAATCCTAAGTCCCAAGCCACCGATAGTTTAGCAATTATATAAAGACGCAAAGGTAGGATCAAAAAACCCAATGAAGTTGATTGTAATTGCCTTATCGTTCGTATATAACTTACACGCCTTGTATCGGGGACAAGAGTCAAGTATTTTAGATGAAAGTATACCAACCCATGTCACTTTGAGCCAGCCAGACGTTCCTGAGGAACCCACCCAATTACGGTATAAACGGCATGGCTGGGATTATCTTAGATTAGTTGAACCCATCATTTTAAAGATGAATGAGGAGTGCGATGCTATCCAGGAAACCTTAAACAAAAAGTACCACTCTATCCTTGGAACCACTCCTGGAGGACAAGTGGGTCAAGGGTAATTAATTTAACTGGCTCTAACTCCCTTTAGCTTACCATTCAAGAATGAGCAGATCCGCATCTTTGAGGTAACCTTAAAGGAGTACTATGTCGAGGGGAGCTCAAAACTACTCGACATATTTTACAACTCGCTTAAGCAGATTAACGTCACCGATTTCAAATTTGACCACATCGGCCAAAACCTTTATGAGAGCCAAGCCTCGTACGGAAACGAAGCGAAGGAGATCCTCTACTTCTTCAAACTCAAGTGGGCTGCTTTTATTAGAAGAATAATCGATTCAAAGTATAACTTATTGATTAGCCACCGCCCTTAATTTAGTAAATTTATTCATCTCATAGCAAAGCAAATTTATCATTAGTATCTTATATCCCTATAGATTTGACTTATTTTTTGACATGATATATGTCCTATGGCTGGGGGCTATGTTCAAAGTCTAGGCAAGTATGAGAGCATAGCGTTTTGAGCTTAAATTTTTATGGGTGTGTATCGTTTTCGCATAGGTTGGCCAATAAAATCAACTAAATTTAAAATGAATTATTGTAGATGGCGATCAGTAAATTTTATTATAGATCGACCAAATAAATCAACCAAATAAATAAAATGAGGTATATAGATGGATATCTGAAAGTTGATCATATAATTGACTGATAAAATTAAATAAATAATAAAAACTAAATAAGTAAAAACTGCCAATCTTATACCTGAAAAATTGGACTAATCAAGTCAACTGAACAATTATTATATATTTCATAGAATATTTGTGGCAAGTTTATCTGAGATTGGTAAGTAGTTTAGAAGTAGATGTTGAAATAAACATGCATTTATAATGATTTATTTATAAGATGATTTCCTAAACCACCACAACTAAAATGCTACCTAATTTATAATAAATTAAGTAAATTTGAATCTATCTACCAGCTACTTGCCTGCTGTCATACACAGTTTTAATTAGGCTAATTCAACCATTGCTTAAGTAATCTAACCATCTCAGGTATTATTCTTTTAAGATTTAAATGACAAAACACAATGATAGTATCCTATCATAACAGTAGATAAAAAGTTAAGAAATGTTCTAACAACCTTAAGCCATAAGGCATATATCATGCATTTAAGTTTTTTTACTGTAAGGTAAAATTTGTATCATTTTTGCAAATTAGTTTGGTAGCTAGCTAGAGGTACCACCTCAGAATAATATGTAACCACTCAAATTTAGTTTAGATTTTAAGTAAATCAATACCCTATACTGGCTAGTAAACTTCTTGGTATGGTATATTTGTCCCAAGGTCGACCCACCTCAAATAATTTAAGTAAATCAATACCACAAACTTTTTTGGGACCATCTAGTACTAAAAAAATACCACAAACTTTTTGGTACAATAAAGCATATCATTGTTCAGCTCAAAGCTTAGGCTGATAAAAAGGTTATAATATTGTTAAAAATTTTACTTGCAGCCTAGTAGATAAAATGAATTGAAAATCCATTTTAAGCTAACAGATGAACAAAAACTATAAATAATAGAATATTAACTTAAATTTGGGTGCTGGGAACACAGAATCTGATAACTTGCTAAGAAGAGGAAGTTATGATAGCTGTGATATTAGATCATAATATAAAATAAGGCATAATTGATGTGCATAATATAGCTTTAGTGTATGAAAACTTAGTTTTCAGTTAATTACATGATAGAGATAGCCTTTATTGCTATTCAAGTAATTTATAATTTTGGGGTGTATGGTGAGTCTGTAGGGTGTATTACTACCAACCTGTTGGTGCATGCTTAATATCACCTTTTGCCTATTGATTATGTTGCTAGCTAAAGGTTCCTATTAGTGATTAGTAAGTATCCAGCACTAAAAAACCTTACCCAAAATTTAATCTGCCATTATTGAAGTCCTTATCTGGAGGTGAAAAATTATTTCTCCAATGGAGTTGTCTGTCATGGTTAAATGACATCATAGTGGGAACTGACTCTAAGGATAAGGCTGGGTGACAGAAGGCCCAGAAGGTGAAGCTTCAGGCCCTCCCTGACCTCAGGCACACACTAGATCAACGTTTGGTACAAGCCAAATATGCCCAGGTTGGTATTAGTGAAGTGCCAAATGCCTAGCCTCTTTCATCAACCCAAATATTAAAATGAATGTTATATTCACTTAACAATGATGGCACCATTCAGTTGATTGAGGAACAGGGGTTCAAAACCTGTTCCATTTATGAAACAACGCGTTCAGGTCAGATCCAACTTCAATCAATTACTCAAGTGAAGTCAGTTTTGGTGTATTCTACCAATTTGGATGGTAGTGTTTGCCTATTGGTGGGTCAGTGCTTGGGCCCACTTCAGTGAACTCCTTATTTCACTGACATAGTTTAATTCTGTTTCCCATGACCAACGCTCTTTGTTGGTCAACTTTCCTAATAAAACCTTTACCGTTTTGCCCATTTTTTAATTATGTTGTTTCAAACAATCCTGTGCATGGACCTTTTTGAGGAGGACTTGCGCTACATAAACCCATACCATTTTACTCACAATCCAGTTAGCTCCTAGTGCGCCATTGGTTTGCCCAGTTTCCCTCCAACCTGGGACATTTACCCCTTTCCCCTGTGTTCACTGCGTCTTTTTGGTGTGGTATTTTTTTATAATGATCACACTTTTACCTTTATTTTATTATTGCTCCAGCATTCTCTGCTAAGCTCTAGTAACTTTGGTTCTAATGGATAGTTTCCATATGTTGGCTCTGTGCACCAAGCACCACTACACTGGAAACAGGAGAATTATAGACACTCTCCTTAAATTATTTTACCAACCTCTTAAATATATGTGCACAAACTTTTTCTGTGTGGAACTTTTCCAAAGTGGAAATGGTGGGCGCCAGCTGTGTGCTTTGGCTGTGGTTATCTGCACCACTGTTTCCTCTTTTTCCCAAAGGTGGGAGCAACTCAGCACTATTATAGTTGCCTCCAACTGGAAAAGTATCCACCCTTTGTGCTCATACCTGGTGGATACAGACGCTTGAGGTCCAAAAGTTGTGATTCCCTGACTTTCTGCCAAATTTATCAATTTCAAATTAATTAAATGAGTTTTTCTTTGACATCAAATTCAGAGAATATTAGCGAAATCAGCGCAGATGGGCCAGAGGGGTTGGCCTTAGATAATGTTGGGCCTTCCGTTGCAGTTGGTGAAATAGAGTCATATATGTCTAAAAATGCGTTTTATGACAAAAATCTTATCTAAACCTCTGAGCCATTTATTAGCTCTTATGGCCTAGATGAGAACTCTATTCCAGTATATCAAATAACCCATGAGAACCCTCATTTGACCCCTACCATGATCCGTGGCACTCAGAAAGTGGAGAAAGAACTTTGTTTTAAATATAATAAAGTATATGCACCTGGAGAAAGCATGGTGGGGTATGTGGCCTCAGTAGTAAGAGTGGCCAACTATCCCTCCCCCTTCTATAATTCCAAAAGATACCTTGATGGTGTGCTAATGCCAGAGGATAGGTTTGTTGATGATGTTCTGGCATTGTCTGCTATTAATCAAGACCATTAAGGGTTTTTTCTACTGTCTGCTACCCTTTCATCCCCTTTAGGGAAATTCCGCACCACTGTGCTGGTGGATACTGGCGCCTCTAATAACTTTATGGACCAAAGCCTAGCCATCTACCAGGAGCTAAGTTACATGCCAGGTGGTATGGTTAAGGGAGAGGCGTCCCAAGGTATTTTCACTCTGAAGATTAGGGGGACAGCGAACTATCAGGTTGGCAAGTACCACTTGTCCAATCACTTTCAGGCTGTCAAAAACCTCTTGTTCCCTATCATTTTGGGAGTGAAGTGGTGGCGGAAGTTTGACGTTAAAACCAACTTGAAAGAGAATAACCTATCCCTTACATTAAAGAATGGTCACAGATTAGTTCTCCCTTTGTCTGAGGCTAACGCCTGGGGCGAATTGCCCCACTAACCCCACCTTCCCCCTTTTAGCCTTGCCCCTTGCTGAAGCCCTCAGGGGAAGTTCCTATACCTTCTTGTTTGGAGGGGTTGGAATCCTCTTTTGATGCAGCATCTGCTAGCGCACTCCCTGAGCACTCTGAGTTCAATTGTGACTTCAAGCTCACTGTGGATCTGGTGCATATTTTTTCTCTCATTTACCCATTGACTGTCTGGGAGGAAAAGGCGTTGGATGTGTGGGTAAAGGATCAGTTAGCAAAAGGTGCGATTTTTTAGCGTACCTCCCCTGTATGCTCCCCACTTCTCTTTGTTGAGAAGTCTGATGGTACTCTATGCCCATGCGTAGACTATGGGAACCTCAACAATGTCACTGTACCAGATCTCCATCTCATCCCTTTAGATTCTCAGATTGCTCTCTGTGTAGAGAAGGCTAAGGTTTTCTCTAATTTGGATTGCCTCAATGCATTCAGAAAGTTTTAGATTAAAAAGGGACATTAGTGGTTAACCGCATTCCATACCAGAAAAAGGATTTTCCAGTTTTGGGTCATGCCCTTTGGGCTAAAGAATGCCCCTGCTATCTTTAAACTTTGCATTGATGCAGCGTTGGGCGACTTGTTAGGGGTATGCGCGGTTGCCTACATGGATGATATTTTGGTGTTTTCCCCTAATCATGAGTCCCACACAGTAGACCTTTGGCAAGTGGTGGAGAGGTTGAAGGAAGCCAGCCTTACGCTGAAGATTAGAAAGTGTGAATTTTTCAAGTCTCAGATCAATTTTATGGGCAACATCATGTTTGACCAAGGACACATCATAACTCCAGACAAGGAGAAGGCTATTCATGAGTGGCCCTCCCCCACCTCAGTCAAGAATTTGATGAGATTTTTGGGGACGTGTACGTTACTCAAGAAGTTCACGCCAAATCTCTCTGAGGTGGCAGGACCCTTATATAAGGCTAGCGGTGCCAAGGTGCTTCAGTGGTCCCCCGTTTTGGAGGATGCTTTCCAAGCAGTGAAGTGTACCCTATTGTCCACGTCTGTCCTTCACCATGTCGACACTTCAAAGGAGTTCATTTTGTCTACTGATGCCTCCAACTTCGCCATAGCGGCTGCCTTGTTACAAGGAGGTGAAGATGGGATAGAGCATCTGGTGGGATATTTTTCTAGAAAAATGTCTCTGCCTGAGTTGAATTACGCTGTTTATGACAAGGAGTTACTAGCAGTGGTGAAGGCGCTGACTTAGTGGAATCACCACTTGCATGGCTCTACCCAACCGTTCCAAGTATGTACAGATCCTTGTGCCTTGATGTACTACTGAGCCCCTCATGTCCTAACCCCACGGTAATCCTGTTGGCATGAGACCCTTTCCCAATTTGCCTTTTCTTATGAATTCATCAGAGGCAAGAATAATAGTTTGGCACGTGCATTAAGCTGCAACCCTGCTTTAGCTCCTGATCCAAAGGAGGTAGAAGTCCATAACACACAGGTGATGATCTCTCCAAATAAAACTTGTGTCTCAACTTCTCTCTCCCCTGGCCAACGGGCCAGCGCTTGCACCTCTGGAAAATGCAGAGGAGTATAGTATGTTTATAAAGGTGGTCCTTTCTCAGCCGCTATCTGCTGAATATACTATGGTACTTGCTAAGAGCGCTTTAAATCAAGAGGACCTATCAAGGGGTTATCATGTAAAGGATGAGATGGTGTGGTTTCAGAGGCGCCTTTGGGTACCTGCTGGACCACTGAACCTGGAAATTATCTGGGACCATCATGATGGAATCACCATTAATCCTGGAAAAGTGAAGACCTTGGAGTTGATATGTCACACCTACAATTGGAAGGGCTTGCCTGCTCAGGTGGGGCGGTATTGTAAGGAGTGTTTGATCTGCAACTAGATGAATCCAAATTTTCAACCTTTAGTGGGGTTGTTGGTACCAGTCCAGAAAGATGAAGGGCCCTGGACTTCCCTATCAGTGGATTTCATTGTGAAACTACCTGTCTCTAATAGTTAGGATGCCATCATGGTGGTGGTGGACTATTTTACAAAGTTCAACCACTTCATTCCTTGCAAAAACTACAATAACCGCAGCTGAGATGGCTAGGCTCTTTGTCACGCATGTGTTTGCGCTTTATGGGGTTCCCTCAAAAGATTATCAGTGACTGGGGACCCCAATTTACCTCTGTCTTTTGGGAAGAGTTATGTAAGACTCTTCAGATTTTCCCCTGTCATTAGACTGCCTATCACCCTTAATCAGATGGGAAGACTGAATGAGTGAATTAGTGCTTGGAGCAGTTCCTGTGGTGTTACACCACCACAGATTATTCAGATTGGGCTTCCCACCTTCCTATGGCCCAATTTAGTTACAACAACACGTTGCATTCTTTGATTGGTCGTTCCCCCTTTTTGCCAGCCATGGCTTTAACCCCGCCTTTAACATGGAGACCAGCTGTGGGTCTAAGGTTGAAGTGGTGGTGGACTTTGCCAAGACAATCAAGAAGGTCTACCAGGGGGTTTCCACAATCTTGGAGGCAGCAATGCAAGTGTATAAGGAGAACGCTGATGGGAAGCGCTGAGTGGGTCCTGCGTACAAATAATGGGATCTCGTGATGCTTGATGCTTGTAACATCCCTATCAAGCAGCCATGCAAGAAGCTGGGACCAAAGAGGATTGACCCCTACCGCGTTGTTAGAAAGGTGGGCCATGCCTCATACCAGCTAGATCTTCCCCCTTCATTTCAGATCTTCTTTGTGTTTCATGAGAGCAAACTGATGTTGATTGAGGGCCCCCCACCAGAGACTCCTGAGGCCTATCTTGTGGATGGGGCGCCAGAGTGGGAAGTGGAGGAAATAATAGCCTCCCGCCATGTTAAGAGAAGACTTGAGTACTTGGTATCCTGGAAGGGTTTTGACGCTGCAGAAAACAGTTGGGTTCCAGCGCGTGATTATGTGCATGCCCAAGATCAGATTGAAGCCTTCCACAAACGTTTCCCCCAGGCTGCTGGATCTCAACCCAAACCAACCTTTGCCTTCATGAAGTTGGCCCTTGCCCACAAGAACTTTTACCTTGTGCAAGCCCCTGGAGGGGGGTTGAGCCCCGTCAGGAGGAGAGGGTAATGTCATGGTTAAATGACATCATAGTGGAGACTGACCCTAAGGATAAGGCTGGGCAACAGGAGGCCCAGAAGGTGAAGCTTCAGGCCCTCCCTGACCTCAGGCACACACTAGACCAACGCTGGGTACAAGCTAAATATGCTCAGGTTGGTATTAGTAAGGTGCTGAACGTCCAGCTCCTTTTGTCAGCCCAGGCGTTAAAACAAACAGTATAATCACTTAACACTGATGGCACCATTCAGTTGATTGAGTTCCGGGGTTTAAACCCATTCCATTTATGAAATGGCACATCTGGGTTAGATTCAACTTCAATCAATTACTCAAGTGAAGTTGGTTTCAGCATTTTCTACCAATTTGGATGGTAGTTGTCATGGAAACGGCAGAAGAAGTTTAGACCAGCCTGCCAGTCAGGATACGCGAGCATCCAGTAAACAAGCCATAATGCCGGAGGCATTGCTGACCATACAACTTGATATGGAGCTGGGAAATATGGTACCACATAATGGTGGCAAAATGACAAGGTTAGGAGTATCCTGATAGCAAACCACACTGAATATACTCCAGACCCAGGGGCTCTAGTAACAGGGGGGGAAACTACTGTTATAGTCTCCATGAGATTCTTAGTTGTTAAGGCTATTTTGTTGGGGGTGGTAGGGAGGTGGATTTTCTCTTGTAGTTGGCGGACATAGGGCCATAAGATCCCTGTATATTGCTGCCGGAAGGTCATGAGAACAGGGTTGTAGAGCCAAAAATATTGGACTCGTTGAAACCAATCAGTAATGGAGGGAACCATGGTAACCAAAAGGATTGGTAAGGCCCACACAGAGTGCGGAGCAGCAGACCACTAGGAGAATGCCATCTGGGATGTGGTCAGAAAAGAAAAACAAAAAATTTGGGGTTTCTAATAAAATGTTTTTATTTTGG
>JAKSZP010016411.1:0-46270 GCA_022478985.1 Massospora cicadina | reverse complement strand
AAGAATGAAGTCAATTTGGGACTAGACCTCAGCTGACCGATGCTCACATGGGGACAGTATATGTCAAGTAGCAACGGCGCATTCTTGGGGAGGGTATTAAAAAGCCCTAAGGTGGCCTTTAAGACGTGGTTCTGATGTTCCTGAAAGGTTAGGTGTTGAAGACTAGCGGTTGGTAGCAGGGCTTGCCCAGCAGTTCATGTCGCACACCACATTGGGATCAGGTGGAAGTGGGAGGGAAGTTATGGCTGAGAGAAAATCCTGGTGAGCCTGTTCACAGGTCAGGTTGTAAAAATTAACTATAGCATGCACTTAGTTGACCATTAAAAGGACATGACCAGCACACAATCATTTAGATATGAATGTTTAGATATAAACTTAAAACTATGGATTGCAAATATAAGCACATCACAGTGTGGCGACAAAAAAGAAGGGGAGGGGAGGAGCATGGTTGTTCATGTGTCCTCAGTGTCAGGAGAGTATCTATAACTATCCAGTTTCCTGCGAGGTGGTGCACGGTGCACAGGCCCAACTCAATGGAACAAGTTGTCATTATGAAAGGAAGGATAGCACTGCAGAGGGTGCTTGAGCTAAAGTGATATAGGACGAGGTTGGTTAACACTTTAAATATTAATTTAGATCAAACAAACAGCAAGACTTGGATGTGGCCAAAGGGTGTATATAACCAAGCTTTAATCAGGGCTAAAGTGCACGGGTTCCTTAGTTTAAAAAGGAACCTGGGCGGCCTAGCGGTGCCCCTGATGTAGTTAAAATTTAAGGCAAATAAATCGGCAAACGTTACATAAGACCTCCTTGAAGAGGTCTGCACACAGGTTCTCCCAAGTCAACATAAAAACGTAAAACTGATGAGGGTTTATTAAAGGGAAGATGACCAACGAGAAAGGTTTGTCTCAAGCAAACATATTTAAGCCAACTTGTGGAAATCATCAATTAGAGAAAGTAATACTAAGCCCTGGTGCACTGATAAGTGCACACTGCCATCTGACCAATTAATTTACTTTGAAATTGATAAAACTCAAGTGATTGATTTAAGTTGAGCCTGACGCAATTAGAAATTCCATAAATTGAACGGTTTTGAACCACTGTTCACCAACTAACTGAATCAAACCATTTAATTTAAAAAAGTAACATGTCTTTTATAATGCTACGGCCATTATACATGGCTGGGCAGGTTGCACTTACTCAGAACTAACCTGAGCATACCTGGCCTGTACCCAGCGTTGGTCCAATGTGTGCCTCAAGTCAGGAAGGTCCTGAAGCTTAACTTCCTAATCTCTTGGCACACAGCCTTGTCCCAGTAAATGAACCCTTCAATATAGATATGTGAACATGAAACTTGACACCATGTGGACAGTGGGATTACTGAATTGACAGTATGTCATTGGTAAATTGTTTCATAAAAGAATCAGTTTTCTAGCCTGGGATGGTGAGGCTTTGAGTACAGCGATGTTCAATGTCCCTATAGTGAAGGAGACCCCCATAGCACCTTAGGTTCAATGGAAAGGACCCCTTTCCCTTCTTGCAAAGCTTTTTCAGCATGATCCTTGATAACATTGCGTGTGTTTTTGCCACTAGATATGTGTCCTTAAGGGCGTTTTCCTTTAATTAGGATGATTTTTCAGATTTAGTTTTTGACTTTGATCAACCTTTTGTATTGAGGTGCTCCTTTGGTGCACCTTTGGAGGTTGTCAAAAACTTGGGGAGGGTTCTTTGGGAAAATTAGTTTCAATTAGTAAGCAAGTAAACTTACAAAGGGGAAACTGACTCAAACAGCTTTTCCGCAGGTTGGGGCCCAATTTAATTGGTGAAAGAAATTATAATCTGCTTCAGCTGCAAATGACAAAATGTCAGCCTGGGTCTGGGTAGGTGGGCTCACAAATACTGCAGAAGCTGCTGCCTACGCAGCTGCACTATGGACTGATTGGCCTTCTTGCACTCTTGTGGGGACACAGGTTTAACCTGAATATAAAACCCCTGCGCACCCCACGGGAAGGTGGCATCAGTGTCAATGGTGGGTTCATATTGGGAGTCATCACTTCAAATTAAATCAGGGATAATTTCATGCTGAGTTGCTCCCTCTCTGAAAGGCAGGTGTGTGCTTTATGGCCAAAAGCATGACAATAGGTGCGGATAGGTGGAAAGATATTCAACCTAACGTGAAATAGTAGGATTCCTGCCTGTAAATATTGAAAACAGCAGTATGTGGAATCTGAGTTAGATATTCTGCAATGACTACGGTTGTGGTTATTACTGCAATTGCTTTGCCCATGCTAAGCTCTGGCATAAGTGCAAAGTGCTGCACCTCAAAATAGTGAAGTTCCCCATAGTTTTTAAGCCCATCTGAGAGATGGTGCTCTAGGATGTCACATCTCACCGTTGTGGGGAGAAAGTCAAAAATGACAAAAATGTGGTTAGATTTAGTCCAACATGTGCAATTCATTTTGACCACCAGGTTAATCATCCTGGAGATCAACCACTACGCACATCTGTGCACTGGCGTCTGATGCTTGTGCGGTTTCAAACCCTAAGTCCAATTAACCGCAGGTCATAGAATGTGGTGCACTGTACATGTCAGCTGGTAAATTTATGACACATCATCACAGAACTTTTTCCCAAAATGTGATGTTAAATTTATACCCAGAAAAACTCAAACCCCATGCTCCACTAATGACAAGGGATGAGAGAGCTGAGTTTTGATTTACTGGTTGCATTTTGCTTGCCATGTTAAAATCTCTGGCGAGATATTCACTGCTGTTTTCTTAATTTTGTCTTTGCCAACGGTGTCTCTGGGCATTTTCTAACTTTGGTTGGTGCAAAAACCAACCCTGTGCCCTTTACCACGCTTTCTCAACCTTTACCCAACATTGGGTGCACACTCAACTCCTCATATAGATTATCAAAATTACCTGTCTTGAATTAGAATAGTTGCAATAAGTAGTTGCAATTATAAAGAAAAAATTCACATGATATTAAGTTAGTTAAATTATTGGTTTGAGCCGTGGTGCCAATATGTGCATTGGAGAGGAATTTTTAATTTTTGCTAGTTTGCCCAGCTTGGATTTATATAAATTTGTATAGAACCTGTGTACTTTGGTTGCGACTTCTTTGGGTGTTTCTGCTATGGATTTATCTGGTCCTCAGACCTGTGTGCAGACTACCATTTTTTTATCCATTAAATTGAATAAAAAAATAGCTTGAACAAGTTTACCCAACTTTTAGGTTTTTTGCTCTAACTTGAACCCCAACTCAGTGTTGGTGTTGCATATCAAGGTGTTTAACCGTGTAGAAACCTCTGCCCATTTGTGTCCCCATACAGGGCTGTATCCTGTGCATGTGACATTGTTTTCAAGGTGATTAAATCTCTGCCAAGGTGTGTTTAATGATGGCTGAAGCTACCCTCTAATTTCTTGATGCTGTTTGTTTAATCTGTTGTTGTTGATTTTTTTTAATTTTCCCAAGTAATTAATGGGTCTGAACAGAAAGGTGTTTAAAGCCCTGTGTTGAGTATATTTCCTCCACCCAAGAATTAAAATATGAGCCAGCAGAATTTACTGGGCTTATTATGAACCACCTGGGTGCTTGAAAAATTGTTTTTTCTGGTGTGAAGGACAACAAAACTAGCTGGTGGTCAGTTAATTCGACTTTTGTAGTTTTGAATCTATAAATTTGGTGTTGGAAAATTAGCACCACAATTATTAGGTCTATTCACAACATAGAAATAAGTTTATCGTTGTGCACATGCAGGCATGTCATGTTCTTCAGGAGAGACAACCATTTAGGTAAATGACCATATAGGCCCAAGGTAGCTTTTAACAAGCAAAGTTCCACATGCCCTTGTGGTGCCTCCATTGGGTGTGGCTATTTGTTGGTGTCTGTGTAATCTAGCTGTTCATGTCTCCCAAGATGAAAGTGTTATTTGGAAGATGGAGATTTTTCAAAGTCAATAGAAACTATATACGCGATGTTGCATAGTTTAGTGCATACACACTGGCTATTGTGTACACATCTTTGTGCAATGAGAAGGTAATGGCTATTATGCAGCTGTCCAAAAACGAATTTTTTAATAAATTTAAATTTTTTATTTGCACGTACTATCAACCCTCAGTGTTGTGAAAAAATGATATGGTTGGAAGGAGCATTTTTCCCATATCTCTTCCTTTCCCTGTGGACAGTGAGTTTTCTGCACCACCAGGATGTCCACATGGGGGTTGCGCAGGAGACACAACAAATTGGCCTGGGGTGTTAAGGCCTTGAGGCCCACTATGTTCAGCACCCCTTATCTCTACAGAGATTCTCAGTGCACCTCAGAAGCAGTTAGCAGGGCCCCCCAGACCTACTCCCTCGCCCTCTTTGCTTACCTTTGCATCCTTTCTGTTAGTGCCATAATGATGAATAGGCAATGGGGTATATTCTGCCCCTTTCAATAATGCTATTATTGTTCCCTTATTGCCTTTGTTAGCTTTCAATTTATCATTGTGGTGCACTTGTGTGTTCTCATTGGGCACAGCTTTGTCTGATGCATTTAACTGTTGATTTTTGATCCCGTTTGGCTTTTAATTTGTAATTTTGGTCGATGTTCCAAACCCCATGTTGATGAATTTGCTTCTAAATCGGTTTACACTCAGTCCTGTAAGTTTTGATTAAATGCTTGGTTTTCTGTAGAATTTGATTGGCTCATTGTTGCTAATTCTTCAATGTCTTCTTGAATATGTTTAGGTGATATGAATGATTCCGCCCAAGGCCTTTGCCTTAGCTGTGGACATCTTGCAAGTCTGATTTGACTTTTATCGCTCATTTGGGGAAATTGGGTCAATAATTTTATAGTGTCTGAATTTTCCCCTGTTAAATGCTTGTGCAGTAGAAGTGAATTTGGCATACTCTGAGTCATCTTCGTACAAATTCCTCACATAATTACATTTCTCTTAGGCCTTCTTTTATAGGACAGTCATAATTCTTGTGACCAAAGGCCTGGCAGTGGAGCATATGAGTGGCGTAATCTCCACTTATACACAAAATAATTGTGATTTTTCCCCAAATCTGAAAAGTAGTGGAGGATCTCACAAAAATCAATAATATTGGATGCGATATGGAAGATTTTTGTGAGATCCTCCACTACTTTTCAGATTTGGGGAAAAATTGCATTTATTTTTCATGTGGTTAGGGTCAGCATCAGCTGGTATTTTGCCTCTCAGATTGTTTAATTTTTCATAGGATTCTAAGCCCTCCAAGAGATGGTGTTCAACTACTGTGCGCACCAGTGTTGTCATAAGATAGCTAAAAATTAAAAAATTATATCTTTGGATTTTGTCCAACGTGTACTTTTGGTTGATACCAAACGTTGACTGTTGGTAAGGTCAATTACTACTCTGAACTTTGTGATTTCATTTGCTTCCTCCGCTGTCTCAAACCTTAAGTCAGCTGAACCATGGCTATTGTGTGGGTTGTCATGTACACAGCTTGTGGAAATAATTTTGGTTGGGATTTGCCAAAAACTTTCTCACACTATGGTGCCTCTGTGCCCAAAAATACATGGATCCCAAGATCAACTAACAATAGTGGCTGAGATTGGGACACTTCCATGTAATTTCAGTATTTTACTAGATAGTCCACAAAGACCCGTAGAGTGCACCACCTTGGATTTTTTACTTTTGTTTTTGTTTACTACTGTGCGCTTGGTGCCTTTAGATGGAGCAGATTCAGGTATGCTGCCCTTTACCACATTTGCCCAATCCTGTGCTTATCTATTAAATGTGCTCATCTCACCTGCTATTAATTATCAAATTTTTCTGTTTAAATTGAATCATTTACTAATAATGATAGTAATTAGAAAGAAAAGCTAGGTTTGCTAACTTTTTAAAGGGCTCATTCCAAATAAATACCTTATCCCCAAGGGACCAAGTTGTCATGTTTGAGCACTGAACCCTTTCATGGCTAAGAAGAGATAGCAATGTTATAAAATTGACGACATAGTTTATAACACTATAAGATTTGCATAGGGTTGAACCCACTGAGAAATGGATTAATGATACGGAGATTGCTAATCCTAATTGAATCATATTAAGCTCATATAAATATATAGAAAGAAGTTGCTTCCATGACACCAATTTATGTATTATATATATATATATATATATCAATAGCTAAATTCAACTACTGTCTCTTATCTTTTCTTACTATTGCTATTCTGCCTCTTAAAAAGAACTACTCCTTCTTATTCTCACAATCCCCTCATATTTTCGTTGGTATTAGCCAGTTTCACCCTTTGGCTCAGCTATTATTCATTTGCTAGAACTCAATTGATTTTTCCCCATCATTGGAGGCTCTGGAGAATGTTTATGCTAGAAAGGTATCGCCTTTTTGCCTTATCTTAAGGCTCTTAATTATTCATATACTATTAGATCTGTTTTGGAAGATATCAGCCAATCCGCTACACCCATTTAGAGATCATTATCCAGTGTTATCAATATCTCAAAATTACCCCTTGAATAAACGATAAATCTCTTATTTCTTATACACCCAAATGAACTTTGCGTGTACTCAATTAACAATTTGGCCACTCCCAGGGTCCTTGATGGTGTAGGCGCCAACACCGCTTTCTCTATTATCTCAAATGTCCTAAAACCAGATATTGGCTAGTTTATGCTTTCACCCAAACCTGTGCTGGTCGTGGAATAAAACAAGCTACCCTTCCTTAGCTTCCCTGATCCACTATGCTTATTCCTGATTGGAATTCTGGTTCTTGATCTCCTTAGCCATACTAGAGGAGTATGCTTCCATTTGCAGCTTATTTTAAGGTGTCCTTCAGTTTGTTAGATAACGTTGCAAATCCACTCTGACAGTTTCTTCTACACAGGCATAAAGGAGTGTGGGTAGGGCTGGATGCCATCCGTAGAGAAACTAGAGGAGCTCTTTACTATTGCTGAGCGGTAGCTGATATTGTAGGCAAAGATGGCGGTGAAAAGAGGGTACCTAAATAGGAGAATCTATCTATTATCAACTTTTATATGGTCACCGGTGTTCCATTAACCTGTTCTCCATTCATTAAATTTGGGGCAATATGGTGTTATTAGAACCCCATGGATGGCCATCAATTTGTTTAGCCTGGGTAGAATGTGGGGGGTGAAATTGGTCCCTTTGTCAATTAGGATGAACTGAGGACAGCTGTGTCGCTGGATTATACATTTCATCACAAACTTAGCCACAGTGACCGCCCCTAGATCTCGTATTTTTGTGCCTTGACCCATCTGGTCAAGTACTTGATTGCCACCAGAATATACTTGGAACAGCTAGCTCCCATCAACGGGGCACCACTGACATCGATGGATACCATGTGCCAGGCAAAATAAGGTTTCACCAGCTGATAAGAGCTTTTCTGGCGGAACTTCTCTTCCACTTAGCATTAAAGGCAGCAGAAAACGTTCGAGAACATCAAAGTGCATGCTCAGATAAACCAAGGTCAAAACAACTCAAGTGTTTTGCAAACTCCGACATGTCCTACTGCTCAGTGTGCACTCAAAATGATATTTGGTTGGGCTGAACGCCTTGGAATGTTCACTTTAATGTCCCCAATCAACTTGTACAACTCACTGTTTTTTTGGAACGTATTGGACCTCATTCTGTCTAATGCCTTAATTACTTGGGGCAGTTCATCGTCATACTTCACGCAAAGTATTTTATCATACATGATATCTCTATAATCTGACATAATGGTGCTCATTAATAATTGTGATAGACAAACCACATTCTGATCTTTCACCCCTTGATGATGTACTATATCAAAATCATAAGCTTGGAGCAGCAGGACCCAATGCGTGAGCCGCCCTTCAGGTTTCTGAATATCCTGCAACCAATGAAAGGATGCATGAACCATTACCACTTTGAATTTACTCCGTGGAGGTAAACCTGAAACTGTTCATATGTTTATATTACCGCATAAGCACTCCATCTCAGTCACAGTGTAATTCCATTCATGGCAATTTAAGCTTCAGCTACAAAACGCAACGGGGTTCTCAACACTATCATTACCATTCTGAGATAATACTGCCTCTATGGTGGAAAGAGAAGCTTCCGTTTGCACAATAAACTATTTTTTAAAATTAGGGTATTGCAAAACTGGCGTACTAGCCAACGCGGTCCATAAGATGTCAAAAGCGTTTTGGCAACGTTCTTCCAGTAAAAGGTGGCGTTTTTTTAAAGCTCAAAGAGAGGAGCCCCAAGTTTAAGTCAGGAATGAACTTCTGTTAGTAACCAACAATCCCTAAAAACATCTGGATACCCTCTTATTACCTGGATGAGTCATTTTACGTATAGCTTCCATTTTTATCAACAGAGGTCTAAGCCCTTTTTCATCTACCATGAACATGAGATATTACAATTGCTCCTTAAAAGATGGCACTTTCAAGGTTTGATTTTAATTTTAGCTTCAGCAAGTCGGCGGAACACTTGTTTTAAGTGGCCTAGATGCTCTGTGAAAGTTCACAAGAACACATTGATAGTGTCAAGGTAGTGTAGAACGCAGGATAGCTTCAGGTCACCTAAGATAGTGTCCATAGCCCACTGGAACGTAGCCAGATGCTTTACACAACCCTTAGGGCTTACGTGTAGGCTAGAACAGCCCTTTTAAGGTAATTATAGTGAATTTACCCTGCTTTTCCACAGGCAGCTCGATTTTCCAATATCCTGATATCAAATCACTGGCAGAAAGCAAGTTGGCACCGCCCAGATGATCTAGAGTGTCATCAATTAGAGACAGGGGATAGGAGTCATTTTTATTTATGCTTTTGAGCTTCTAGTAGTCAATTACTACTTTTTGGTGCCATCTTTCTTTTTTACAGTTAAGACTGGCGAAGCCCATGGGCTCCTTGACGGTTCCAGAATTCCTTGCCCCAGTAGCTTCCTTATTTCCTCAGTAACTACTTAATCAGCTTCCTATAAACAACAAATTGGCAAGATATAATGGGGGGATGGTCCCCCAGTGTTCAGCTGACGAAAAACATCATGAATGAACCCCAGATCATGATCATCATCAGCAAAAATCTCTTGATATTTTTCAAATAAAGCTATCTTGAGATTTTTCTGCTTTTCCAATATTCCTGTTGATTTTCCAGTAGGGCCACCGCCATTACGCTGGGTTGAAGTTCAAAGGGAAGACTGAATTCATCATTTGATCCAAATTTATAAAAGCGGAGAAACTCCTTGATGAGGTCAAATGTAGCTATGCCACTCCTTGGTGTCAGCAGACCTGCAACGATTCTTTCTATAAATTTGTTACCAAAACCTTGATCTCTTTGTTTCCAGGAAGGATGATGTTTGGAGCGGCATGAGGCTCTAACTGTGACTGCTGGTAAGGCCTAATAACAATCCCATAAAGGCCTTTGGGTATTTCACTTCTAGCTCTGTATTTATTATGACTTGATAGCCAGAGGAGATTGTTATGGGTCCGCCGCCTTGGAAATGCAGCACTTGATAATCATATATCTGATGAGGTTAGCCTGGGTTTTACTTTTTACTTGACAGTAACGAACAGGAATTACACCATCACAGCACACAAAACTGACCTGCCCCATATGGACAGGATCCTTTAGCACTCCATTGGAGATTAGATAAAAGGGATTTGTTGTCCCAGGATCTCGAGGGTCTCCTCCGCCATATTGACTACTGCCCCAAAGTGACTCATGAAGGGTGTTTGATCAGCAGGTCATAAGTAAAATTTTTGGTAGCATAATTGTTGGAGCTAAAACCACAACAAACCCAAACTGTAACGGTAGCACACTGCACGCTCAATCTGAAAATGTGGTATCCACTTGGTAGTCAAAACACTATTTGGTGCTCTGTCAGTTTGTATCTCCAATTTAGCTACCAACTTGGTTGAAACTATGTTGACAGGTGCAACAGTGTTTACAATAGCACAGATTTGGGTCTTTGCTTCAGAAATGTCGCAATACATACACTCAGAATATGAAGAGCTTTGACTATACACTACATGAATTTTCAAAGTGTCTTTTTATGATAACTCATAAAACCCCATGCCTACTATGGAATATTTTGCAACAATAATGTCTAGCGGAATAGCGATAGTTACTTTTTTTAAGGTAGGAGCATCTGAGGAGGGTCCAGGCTCATCAAATAAACTTTGTTGAAAGATCTAACATATATGAGTTTTGATCTTGCCTGGAGGCCCCCTACCACTGCAGTATATTTACTTGTGCCCAAGTCAGCAAATGGACCTCCTTAGAAGGATGCTGATATAGAAATCCATCATTGAACTGAGGGACTTCAACGGAATATACTTTATTAGGATTGGTTGGGAAAGATGGGGTTGGAATAGTGGAGGTATAAGGTCCATCTCTACTATGCTCTGTTTTTTTCCCTGAATGCACTGGTTAGACTGCAAAAATGAACCTGACGCATATAAAATAAAACGTGAGATGCCCAAGATGACCACAATAATATCATCTTGGCTGATGGATTCTAGTTCTTAGTTTTATTAGAAGGACCAAGTCAACAGTTAGACTGCTGGTCATAATTTGGATGACGACGAGGTGCATAGATATGCTAGGGTTGGGAATTGTTGGGGGGAATAAAAAGTCGGCTGAGATAATACACTTAAGAAAAAACACACTACAACCCCAAAGGTTTTCTGTTCTACATTGGGGGATTATACGTGACCAACAGATTGAGCAGGTAATTAAATTTTATGCATGTGCAAATTTTCATGCAAGGCTTGTACCATTTCATTAAGAGTTCATGATATGACTTCACTGCAGCAGACATTACAATCCACATGTAGACTTTTGATAACGTCCTTGCTCCTACTAACACATGTGCTTCATCAGTGAAGCAGTCAGAGAGCTTTGTGAGAGACTCATTCCGCTGAAACACAATAGTTAAAAACTCAGCCTTCCTTGTGACATCTTTGCTACGCCTCCAAAGAACTGCAGCACAGTCTCCTTCACCTCCTGGTAGGCAACAGAGCTGTTTAGGAGGTAATACATAACTTGGTCAGCGCTTTCAAATGTCAACGGCGGAAAGCAACAATTTAGCCTTGCGCTGATCTGAAGCCCCCTCCAAAGCAATTTTAAAACCGCTTGAAAAACCCGTGTATGCCTCTGTCACAGTTAAATGGGGACAGCTTGTTGATGTAGACCTCCTCCTCCCCAACAACCCTTTTTAATTTATTCTTTGCGCAGTGTAGCCGCTCTGCAGTGTCATCTAAGCGGTCAATAAGTTATCTGGATTGGCAACAACCAGATGCAGTTGGTTGAAGGCAGTATCAAGCTGATCTATTATACCCTTTTGTTTCTGAAGAAGCATTGATTGAGTATGAAGTAGTGAATTTAAAAGAAGTTTTATTTCTACATATTGAGATAACTCCACAAACTGATGAAGCGCCCCATCAAGTTAATCCAGTTACGCATCTACTTGGCGACTATAAAGCTTGAAGGTAGTTGATTAATTTCTCCTGTAGTAAGCATAATGTTATAAAATTGGCGATATAGTTTAGTACATGTCAAGATTTTCACAGGGTTGAACCCACTAAGCAACTAATTAAAGGTATGGAGATCTCCAATCCTAACTAAACTACAATAAACGGTTATATAGAGAAAAAGCAGTTGCTTACATAACACCACTTTATTTATTTCTATATATCAGTAGCTGACTTCCACAGCTGACTTTTCTTCCTTACTATCGCTCTCCTTAATCTAAAAAGCCTCCTCCTTCTTGTTCTAACATTCCGCTCATATATTCGTTGGTCTTGGTCAGTTTTGACCCTTTGGCTTAGCTATTATTCATTTTCCAGAACTCATTTGGTTTTGCTTCATCATTTGAGGCTCTGGAGGATATTCAAAGTAAGAAGGGTATCGCCTTTTTGCCTTATTTCGGCGCTCAATTATTTGTATACTGTTAATCAATTTTAACATATATCAACTAATCTACTACAATCGTTTAAAGCTTATTGTCCAGTCATATCAATATCTCAACAAGCAATATCCTCTTTTCTCTGTTGCTTCCCGGGGTATTTGCTTTTATGCCGTATTTTTTGGGATTAGCATTTGATGGTGAAAAGTCTAGCGTGATTAGTGATAGACATTGTTTTTTAACAAGATTTCAACAAATTCTAGTAACCAGAGTATCAACCTCTTAGCTGCTATTAAAGGTTTTAGCTGAAAAATAATCACAAGTTGCTTTTCATTAAAAACATTTTTAATAATAATGAAAATGGGGACTAAAGTTAATTCTTAATAAATTTATCACCTACTAGTATATCTGCTACTCCAAGGGTAATAGTGAATATAGGAAAAGCAGATTAGGCAGAAGGTGGCCCAATTTGGGTAAATGACTTGTAACCTACCAGAACTCTCAAAGGTCACTTGGGTTTAACTCACTTGATTTTTTTTTGGGGGGGGGTTGGCTGATAGCAGGAATGATAAGTCCATGCGTTAATAAATTAAAATTTAATCCAATCAAACAACCTAAAGATATTTAACTCAGCCAATTACCTGAGGTCTTAGTTGGTGAATGGTGGATAATGTATTTCACCCCTGAAACTCCCTTCAAATCTATAAAAGAGGGCTATTTCCGCTTTAGACTTGAGCTAACTTAAGGTACAGTGTGGGGGGACCTCTGAGCTAGTATGCTGATTCCATCAGGGGTTTAGCATAACTATATTAGCAGCATAAAAGCTATTTGGCTGAGGGATAGGAGTAGATGTATTAATATTATTAGGACTATTATGCTGAGAAGTGGAATGGGGAAAACTTAATGATATTCTTGGAGATATTTGACCCCAGAACATTCTTACTAATAAGTCCAGCATTAAATTGTCTGACATTACCCCTCACAAAAGGTGGGGTAAAAATAGGGGCGTAATAAATCTCCATGTATGCCTTTGATGGTAACTCTGGAAGCAAGGATTTGATAAAGTATTCATCACCTCTCTTATAAGTGACAATGAAAGATCCTTTCCGGATAAAACGAGCTTCTCAATTATGGGAGTGATGCAGTTGTAATAGTATAGTACAAAGTATGATACTTAAAAAGAGTGAAGAGGTGGTCTGAACTCATTAGCTTCTCATCACTATTTAGTAACAGTTTTTGCATATTTAGTCAAAGCTAAAGATTGCAGCTGGATGATAAGGGGGCCAACTTCCTCATGTATTACCAAGATCTTCAATCTTAGAAGAGAAAACATCTTTAGCTAATAAAGAAGGCACCCCAGGCTCCCGCCTATACAACATATGGAATGGGACATTTTGAGGACCCGGTGGTAACTGATATAACAGGCCATAAAGGCACTAGGCAAAAATTGATTCCAGTGGATAGGGTCTGAAGTGGCCATTTTTGTAATATAAATACCAAGTTCCATTTTCTTCTTCTATGGTACCATTTGTAGAAGGGCTATAGGGGTCCAATAAGAGTTGTTGCGCTCCCATAAAAGTATCTAGGATCTTATCTACTCTGATAGTAAGTGATTCACTTTGTCACAGAGTAGAACATGGGGAAACCATGGCTGAGTGAAGATACTCTAATTAAGGAAAGTTGCGGTAGCTTTGGCAGTTTGAGCTGTGAGAGCCACAGCTTTGACCCATTTAGTAAAGTAATTAATTCCTACTATTATTCACCGGTTTCCACTGCTAGTCTGGGGTAGGGGACCAACCACATCTAGGCTTATTTTTTGGAAGGGTTGTTGATGCGTAGTAGGTTGGTATTGATACTTGGTCTTGCAGCTAGATTGCTTTTCACAGGTTATACAGGCATCCAAGACTTCAATAATGAATTCTATGACTCCCTCCCAGTAGTACCATATCTTTAATCCACTCAGAGGTTTTTATACTCCGCATTGCCCCAGGATAGAATGAGCCTTTATGATCACAAGTACTCACTATGAAGGTCTAAGATAGAGCAGCCAATGTGCCACCACCTTTTTGTATAACTTTCCGCTTTTCACCTTGGTTTTGAAGGGAAGTATCAATCTAACATCTTCTATACAGCTTCATTCTCATCATCACAAGCATTTGGGGTCATTAGAAGGTTATGTAACCTCTTAGCTTCACTACTGTTTAAGTGAAGGACAGGCAACTGAGTCAACCCATCGCCATTCATGTGGTGAGTTCCAGCCAAATGCTCAAGTGTCATATCATAACTCTGGCGCTTTAAGGCCAACGAGCCAACTGTTAAGTAAGATCCTCCATATTCTGTAACCAGTTTTAAGAGGCGTGGTCTGTAACCACTTTAAATGAAGTCCAGTATAAAGAATAGCGGTAATATTTTACTATGAGCAAGATAGAAAGTCATTACTTCTTTGTGTTGCTTTAGTTGCATTCAGCTTTAAAAAGCATCTTGCTGAAGTAAGAAATGGTATAATATATATTATTATCTTCCAATTCAGCCAGGATGGCAATAACAGCTTAGTCAGAGGCTTCAGTGAACAAAATGAAGGACTACAATATACTGGGTAGCTTAGGATAGGCCTTTGTTGCACTAACTTTTTTAGCATCTAAAACGCGGGATTTTTCTCAGAGCACCAATAGAAAGGAGTGTTTTTGTCAAGAGGCATATGAATGTCTCACTGAGCTGGCGAATTTTGGGATGGATTGACTGTAATCCCCATCATACTAAGAAATACCTGGATATTGCGCAGGGTTTAAGGAGCAGGAATTTTGGATATATCTCCAACCTTGTGTTGTAGGGGTTTTGTCAGGGAGAAGGCAGATAAAGTTTTGACTTTCCTGACAATCAGGATGCAAAAGCACCAAAAAGGCAAGCCATAATGCTAAAGGCATTGACGCTCAAACACTATTGACTTGTGCAGGGAGATTTTTAACAATTGAGTGCTGGTGAACACCAAGTGTAAAAAGAAACCCAGCAATAAACTAAACTGTTGCAACTACAACCCAGTTGGCCTTGATGTGGGGAGTTGTGTATCAGTTTTGTAGTTTAAGGCTAATCATAGGAGAGCTTGGTACAAAAATAATGGCAAGGAGGTGGATCCTCGCCTGGAGTGGAGACAGTTTGACCCATAGGATACCGATATTATGCTGGTGGATGGCCTCACCAATTGGGTTGAGTTCCAAGAAATTCTTTACACAATACACCCAGTTGATGCGATAGGAGCTATAGTTACTATCATGACTGGTATTGCCCATCCAATATGTGGCCAAAGGGCTACATCGTTAGTGCCATAGGGAGTTCTTCAAGGAAAAAATGAAATAAATCAGAGTAATGGGAGCTCAAGGAGATTTTAATTAATGGCAAATTAAGAAAATTGACTGTCAATATTTTCAGTGTGTTATGACTGCTTAAATAGATGATTGATTGGGGAATAAATTAGAAAAGCATGAGATTGAGGCCCTCAAGATTCAACCTAACCCTGCAAACTTCGAGAAAGGGGGGAAATAAACTTAATTTGAACCAATTTTAAAAGAGTCAGTGGTTGGCTTGAGTCACTTTCAGTTTGACCTCAGATGCCTAAGTTGCAGTTTTATCATGTTTTTTGATGGTTGGTACGATGGCGTCTTGCCCAATGGGATCAAAACCTCCCAAGGCCACCCCACATAGGGGTGGTCCCAAGAGGGCAGAAACAGGTTTGGGGTACCCAACCTGCCCACACCTGGTCACTTTGGCGTTAGTTTGTCCAAGCGAAGTTCATAAAAAGACAACACTGATATTTGTGGGGAGGATTCTGAGGTGGCGGCGATTTTAGACAATGTCCCAATGACATTAGTAAGCTCTGCCAAAGATTCAACACTCAACACATTAATATTAGAAGGTATAAGCCTGTAAGGCTTTGCTCCTGATGTATTTGAGGTAAGTTTTAAAACAGGTACAACATTTCTTAATGGCCTGATGCCATTGGTGAGTTTAGCAGAGGGTTTGACATTGGAACATTCTTATTGGAAGGTACACAACCGTCAGGCTTTGTTCCTAATGTTATTGAAGCAGTTATAAATCGACAGACAACATTTTGCAAAGGCCCAGTGTCACTAGCAAGTTTTGAAAAGCATTTGACACTTTATACATCATTAACCAAATTTATATGCCCATCGAGCTTGTTTCCAAGAACTTAAGGCTTTCAGACCTTTTTTTAAGCTTTTGCTAACAACTTCATATGAATCTTTTGGCCCATGGGGTGCTGGTATTCAAGTATTTCAGTGCTAATTCTCTAGATTTTCTGACCTAATTAAGTGGAAGCAATTTCAGGGACAGGTGGTGGGATCACCAAAGGGAAAGACGTTACCCATTGTCACAATTCTGATATAACTGGACGATAATCTTGGGACAATTAGGGCGGTTTGAGAAGAATCCGCTGAAATGATATCAGTTGCAATTATTTGAGTGCCTCAAGATGAGGCAATATTGGGATATAATGGCTTTATTATTAGGTCCCCTCTAAATAAGGTTATAGGGCGATGTCAACATTTGACAAATATGAATTAAATCGCTTACAATTTAGGCTATAGAGGACTAAAGAATAACAAGCAAAAATGAGGAGAATTGGTGGAACCAAAATAGACTAAGCAATTAGAGTGGTATCGTCCAAAACTACTGTATATAAGTGAGATGGGCAATTAAGAAGGAGGAGGTTTCTAATATGATAGAGGGAAGAAAACAGCGAGGATCAGCTGTGTTTATATTAAATAAAATACTGTAGTGGGAGCAAGTGCCCCATAATTATTGAATAAAGTTAATTATGTTGTTACTGAGGGCCACAATTATCATATAGTTGGTCCTATTTCTCAGTGGGCTAAACCCTGTGAAAACCCATTATGACGTATCTCAAGGATTCCGCCAAATTCCAACACCCAATGCTCATCTACCACATGGGTGAGATCGCCCTGTGAAACGAGAGGGACAGCTGACCTTCTTGGACCCTTTTTAGTAGGGAATGGGAACACCATCTGGTCTAAGCAGAAGGGACACTCCCCAGACTTACAGGTTAAATCCCTTTTTGTGAGACGGTGTGTCCAAAAAATAAAATTTCTTCTGAGAAATAATACATTTTCAGTGCTTATGCTTACTGTTAGTGCATGCAAGCGTTGAAACCCTTCCTATAGATGCATGAGATGATCGTTGAGAGTTTTGGAAAAATGAGATAGCATCAAGATAGGTGATCACACAACTTAGCATAAGATCCTGTAAAATGTGATTCATTGCTCGCTGAAAGGTTGCAGGTGCATTGCACAACCCCTGAGGTATCCAAGTGGGCTGAAACGGTCCTTCGCTGCAGACAAAAAAAAGTTCTCCATGTTTTATGAAGAAAGGTCCATTTGCAAGTATCCACTAGTTAAGTCCATAGTGGAAAAGAACTTTGTTCCAAAGATTCGATCTAGAGCTTTGTCAATACAGGGATAGGGTAATTATCCTTTATCATGAGGCCGTTTAATTTGTGGTAGTCCATGAATGCCTGATGACCTCCATTTTTCTCTTTTTTATTTAACTGAGGTAAGCCAACCAGGGGATGGACATTACCAAATATATGTAAAACTAAGGAAATAACCAACAAATATAAAATTGGGCACCCCAGGGTACTCAAGTTACCCCTGTTGCCAGCGGGACTGCCAGGTATGGGGGGTTGGTGTGCTACTCCGAGGGGGTTTCCACTGCTATAGAGCAGGTGTGAAAGAAAGGGTCTGTGTGGAGGAACCAGAGTGGGAACCATGATTTAATGAGCGCTTTTTGCCTTGGTCTCATATATCCATAGAGCTAGGCTTGGAAGTGCTCCAGTAAGTGGACATGGAATCTGTTGATAACCCCATGAATGGTTGAGACTGTGCCCTTGAACGCATCTAATGCAATTGTGTGGATTGTCAACATTGCAATGGGTATTATTAGGGAACAAAGGGTAGATGGGATTGATGACTCAATCTGGAGCGCGAAGATGCTCTTTGATATCGAGAATTCCTGTTCGTTTTAGATCTTAAGCAGGCGTGCGACTTCCTGCCATATAGCTTTGGTTGGGGGGCATGTTTCTAGGCGGTGATGTAGGTACCCCTCCCCTCCACATACTGCACATTTTTTGTGGAGGGAGTTGGAGCGGTCCGCCATCCTATAGGTCCTTCTCAGACAGCGCCAGGCGTTTGCTCTTATCCTCGGCTGTAGGAGTGGGTGGTGAGTCATTTTCCACATTGCCTTCTGTATGGTTAAATCATAAGGAATGTCCAACATATCTAGGTATTCTATACTAGCTATGCTTGGGGTTGTTGCGAGCATATCCCTCTGGGGGTGGTTTTCTGGGTTTCTTAATTTGAATTGGGGGCTGGGTCGTCCCCTTCCCTGTATGATACCCGTGTTCTCTATGGTCCATCCCATATGGCGGATAGTTCAGAGGATATGTTTGAAATGAGGGGGGGTTCCATGCGGACCCGTTGCAGTAGGGTGCTTGGCAAGGTATGAAAGTAGTCTGGGTGGACTATGTGGGTTGATTAATTTGAGCGCCTGTGAAAATTAGTTCTTGCTGCTCTGGACCAATGTTGTTGCGGGAGGTCTGGAACAAGGACTTCCTTTATCCAGGTACCTAGGTATGATTGGTGTGGCTCTCTTGAAATCTATTAGTCCCATGCCTCCACTTGAGTGTGGGCCAAATAGTGTTTCCATCCGTATAGGAGGGTGAGATCTGGGCCACAGCCAGCCCTGGATAAGCGCGCGGATTGAAGTTATAAAGGTAGGTGAGAAGGCTTTCGCATGGTCCTGGTACCACAGTATTGGGAGGATGAGCGAGTTAGCAACTGTAACTCTTTCTGTTAATCCTGGGGTTCTTCCCTTGAGGGAGGCGACGCGTTTGGATACCCGTTGTAACAGGTTACTTTCCATTGTCTCATTAGCATATCCCCCTGATTCTAGCCAAATTCCAAGGTGTTGGACAGAAGTGGTGGTGGGAGGTGTTGCAAAGGGTAAATGATTGGGTTTTTTCTTCGTGTGTTGGTATGAGGTTCTGATGTTGTGGCCCAGTTGTTTGTGTATTTGCCTAAGAGGATAATTTCTGTCTTCCTTTTGTTGAGCAATGCATTGCTCACCTTGGAGTATTCCTCTAGCATGCGTTCCAGCTGTCGGTCATCTTCATTGTTTGCTATACCTGCTACGCAGTCATCTGCAAAGGCCAGTATCTTGACTGTTGGTTGTCCTTGTGCATAAATCCCCATGAGACGTGAGTCAGTTACTCAGAGGAGTGGGTCAAAGCTGAAATTTTATAGCAGTGGGCTGAGGGGATCCCCTTGTTTGAGCCCTCTGTGTGGTTTAATCTTGTCTGTTAGGAATCCAAGGCCGCATACAGCCATGGTTGCAGATTCTGTTAGGAGCATCGCCCATTTTACGAATCTTGGTGGGAGTTTGAAGGCATGTAGACATTCTTTTAGGTATGGCCAGCTAACACGGTCATACGCCTTTTCTGATCCAAGAAGACCAGAGCACCAGTTGCCTTGTAATGGCAAATGTTTGCAACAGGGTGAATGTTGTTCCAGATTGAACGCCCTGGTATAAACCCAAACTGGTTGGGTGATAGGACGTCAGATGCAATTGCACCTAATCTAGCTGCTAAAATTTTTGTTAGAATTTTTGACTCAGTGTTAGAGAGTGCAATTGGGCGCCAGTTGGTCAGGTCCAACTTGTCACCCTTTTTATACAAGGTTATAACGTAGGATTCATGGCCTCCTGGTAATAGGCGTGTTTCCAACAAGATCTGGTTCATAGACGCCAATAGGAGGGGGGCGATTTGTTGAAAATATTTTTTGTAAAATTCGTAGGGTATCACATCAGGCCCTGGGCATTTCCTACGTGGTGCACCGCAAATTGTCTCCCAAAGCTCCTCCCATGTAATTAGGGATAGTATGTTGTAATATGGTGGCATACTTTGTATCTTGGCAGTTTGTATAAATTCTTAAATTTTTTTGTGAATCTGTTGGCATTTCACAATATAATTTGGTGTAATAGCGGTGTACTTCCACCTTGACCTCCTCAGGGTCAGTTGCGATGGTGCCGTTAGTCTTGCAGACCTGTGTGCATGTGGGCTGGTTTCCGCGGGAGTGGAATTGGCGTAAAAAGTATGTCAAACAGGTTTCACCTTCCTTTATGAACTTACCTTTGTTTAATACTTTGATTCTGTGTTGGTGTTCGAAGATGAGAATGTTAAGTCAGGCAGATATTTCTGCCCATTTGCGTCCCCAGTTGGGGCTATAGCCAGAAAACAGAGTATTTATCTCCAGGTGGTCTAGTTCCTCCAAGGTACGCTTGATTGTGGCCGTGTCTGCAGTGTACTTGCGTGATGCAAAATGTTGGGTTTTGTTGATTAAATTCTTTTTGAAATTTTCCCATGTTCCGATGGGATCCAAAGTGAATGGGGCTGTGAATTCTGGGTTTGTAGCCTCATTTTCGATCCAGTCAGATATCTTGGGCAATCTTATATTTTCTGGGTGAAGCTTTCTCCGAGGTGACACCTATGTGTGAGATTGGGTTGGCGCTAACTGCACCATAACTAATTGGTGATCAGAAAAATTGATATTTTTTGTTGTAAATTTGGAGATTCTTAAGTGGTGGGATTTTAGGATGAGGATGTGGTCAATACAACTCATCAATATGAGCAGTCCCTCACATATGTTGGGTCTTTTAATGTGGGGAAGGATTGGTGAATTGGGGGGAAGAGCATCCTGTAAGCCAAGAGATGCCTTCATTGTGCTATATTCAATGTGTCCAGGTGGGTATCCCCTGGGATTAGGCCATTGATCTTAATTGGGGTTATCCCAGCAGTTGAAATCGCCTAACATGATGATATCTGGTGGGAGGGTGAGAGTAGGAATGTTTTCCAAAAATTGTTTTCTCTCAGTTGCAGTGCACGATGCATAGATACATGCTATCAAAATTATCTCCTCTTGGCATGTGATTGTTGCTACCAGGACTTGACCGTGTAAGTGTGATGATGAATTTGTAATTTTAATTTTTTTGTTGTTTTGGATGATCACCTCACAGTGAGACGTCCATACTTATTGTGATGGTGTGACCCTGGTTGACCAGGATCCTTCTTCCCCTTGTAGACAGTGGGTTTCTTGGATGGCCAAGATGTCTACAAGAGGTTTTCGCAGGAATTCCAGCTTTTTGGCTTGGGACGTATGAGCCCTGGCTCCCGCGATGTTTAGCATCCCTATTGACACTGAGGTGCCCGCGGCGCTTCAGGAGCAGTTGGGAGGGCCCTCTGGCCCTATCCCACCGTGGCTCATTTTGGCGTGCTCCACATATGTACTCCAACTCTTTCACCGCCATTGTTGGTTCCCTTGATCTAACCCAATGATTCAAGGGAATTGCGGTTTTTTGCATTTGCATCAAACTTATTCTGCACAGGTCTAATGTTGATTTGATGCGGATTGCTGATTGGATTTTATATTTTTGAGGTTCAACTTTGGTGAATTGTGCACCGCATTTTCGCCCAAATTGCGGTTGCATTGTTCCTCAGTATGTGCATGACTGATGTCGCTTTGTGACTCAGTCAGGTTACTGTGAAGATTTTTGAACTGGGCATATTATTCTAATTGGTTGGTTTGGTAATCACGAAATATCCTCCCAAATTTGTCTGGGGTTAATGGTGGACTCCATGTGTGCCGCTGCTTCAGCTGCTGCTCGCTTGCAGGCTTTTTGTGCCACTTTACGTTGTTTGCTTATAACTGGGTCCACGATGGAGTATAGTCCATCTTCACCCCAGCGGAATGGGTGGTTACTGTCAGTCATTTTGGCGAAGTTTTCATTATCTTCATCCATTGCTTCCTCACAATAATCATTTTCCATTAAGCCCTCTTTCAAAGGGCATGCATGTTCCTTGTGGCCCAGTGAGCCACAGTGGTTGCAAATGGGCGGTGCGCGTTCCAGTGTAGCTCAGAATGTGGCTGACTGGCTGCCATCTGCAAAGTGAAATTCTGCTGTGCGGGGGATTCTGGATAAGTCCTCTTCCACTTCTGGGAAGGGGTTGATTACGGCGATAGCTTTGCCTGTGCACAGGTTAGGCATCAGGTGAAATTGCTGTAATTCAAGTTGCTGAATTTCTCTGTAGGCCATGGGACCTTTACGGAGCTCCTCCTCAATTACCTTATGAGGAAGATTGGTGGGGAGAAAGTCAAAAGAGATGAACAAAGTCTTTGCTTTGTTCCATCTGGTGCGCGCGGTGCGCACAATTTTTTTGCCCTCAGGGAGGCCAATTTCCACACAGACTTTTGCTGCGGCATCAGCTTCATCAGCTGTTTTGAAACCAATATTGATCCAGCCGTGGCCCATGCTGTTGGTGGCTATGTACACCGCGTGAGGGAAAAGTGAGGGCTGTACCTCACATGTTTTCTCCCACAGGGTCGGTGACTCAACCCCCAGGAAGAGTCTGATCCCGTGCTCCACCTTTAACAAGGGTTGGTTGAACTGAATGTACATATATTGCGCATGGTTTTCAGTGAATACCATAAACCCAGATGGTGTCTGAGTTTGCGATTTTTTTTATGGCTTGGGTTCCTGGTCCCCCTCCAGGGCGTTTCTTGCCCTTAGTTGCACTGTTAAGCGCACCACTCGCTGCAACACTCGCCCATGTTGTATTATTTTTATTGATAAAGTCGCCCATCTTTCCTGTATGTGATTATCCAAATTTGCTGTTTGAATCAAATTGTAGTAACTAAAGTGATTGTTACGAAAAAGAAAAGTTCCATTTTTCTCTTTTGTATGCTGGAAATTGGATGACTAAGGGCTTTGGGAAGGCATTAGTAACCCAGCGACCAGTAACTGTTTAGGTTGAGTCCTCAACTGTTGCTCCTCGACTTTTATTTTACATAGGGTTTGGATCAGATGGGAAGGGCACCACCAACATCAATGATGTGGTTGCAATCCTTCATGTGCCCATAATTAAATTATATAAAGAAGATTTCACTATAAGTGCTTTAATAAAGTGTGCACTTTTTTAAGCTTTACTAGGGTTAGTTCATCTGAAATATGAACGTTAGGCAAAGTACATACCAGTTTGGTCAACAGTTAACCCCATATCCAACATAGATCTGATACAGTAAATTCTTTTAATGTCATCAATTGGGATAAGCAGGACTTTTCCAATCTCCTAAAGTTTCTTTAAGATCAGTTGATATTGATAAGATTCCCCAGTATGAAATTAATAAGTAGCTAGTAGGCGGGGTCTAGTATTCCTGGTAACACTTAAGACCTAAGGGACTTATTCCATAAATGTTTGTTATGTACAATAAACAGTTGTTGAGGATTTTTAAGGTAATCTTTGTGTCAATAACACTTTGTTTTACAACTTTAACTAATACCACATTTGACGCATAAAAAGGAAGGCCTTCTGTAGTGTCCACTGATTCAGGGGTTTTACTCTTTGCATATTCTTAGGAGCATATCCTTAATGCACCAGTTCCAGTAAAGGTGTTGAGAGAAAACCACCCCACTATCAGGAAACAGTTCGTTGAGAGGAGGGTGAACATAGCCCCTCAAAGAAGGATGTTGCACAGAGGCCCCAAAGCAAGGATGTCACATATTCTTTATTCTGACCGGATGGAGGTCAGCAAACAAGACTAAACAAATGCACATAAAAGATTTAAAACGAACAAAGTTCTATTAATAAACCAGTCGACCATCAAAAAGGGATGATTATGAAAAATTATAAGGTATTGGGGGGTCATTTTCCATTGGGCAATGCACTTCACTGCACCAATCCAAATAAATCAATGTAAACTGCCATATTTTTTGATACAGTAGCTCGAGTATGCATGACTGATTGATTAATTGCATTTGAATTTGCCAGTTTTGGCAATATGTAAATCAAATGGGTTATAAAGCCCCGTTTTCCCACTAGATGTAATGACGCATCCTTTTTCATAACGTAATATGTGCACTGCAGTGCTGAGGCCGTAACGTCCTCATATCCATCACGTGCCCCTCCTGAACCAACTTAGCATATTTTGTCCTTACCCAGTGTTGGTCCAGTGTGTGTTTCAGGTCAGGCAGATTCATCATCTTGCTCCTCTTGGCCTCTTCACTCTCTGTTTTGTTTCTGCAATATGAACCAAGTATCATGTCATCTAGCCATGACATTACCCTATCGTTCTTTTGGGGATCCACCCCTCTTCCAGGGACTTCAGCCAGGAAAAGTTCTGGTGCGCAGGAGCTAGCTTCATGGTGGCAGACGTTAGTTTGGCCTTAGGCTTAGCTGCATCTGGGAAACGCTCTTGGAATGATTTAATAAGGTCGCGGGCATGAACAAAATCCTGTGATGGGACCCAGCTGTTCTCACCCACATCAAACCCTTTCCATGGCACTAGATACTTTAGTTTTCTCTTTGCACTATGGGATGCTACTAAATCCTCTACTCTCCAATAAGGGGTACCTTTAATAAGGTATAAATCTGGGATCTCCTGAGGCTGACTCTCAAACAATGACAACTTGATCTCATGGAAAACCGTAAAGATCCAAAATAATGAAGAAATTCTCAACTGGTATGAGGCGTGTCCTACCATTCTGGCAAAGAGATATGGTACTATCATCTCTGGGCCGCGTTTACTGCATGTCTTCTTGAGTGGGATATTCCTAGAATCCAGCATCACGAGATCTCCTTCCTTGGCTGGCCCCACACGTCGTTTACCATCTGTATTCTCCTTGTACACCCTTATGGAAGCCTCCAGATTGATGTTAACTCCTTAATGGACTTTCTTGATGGACCTAGCAAAGTCTGCAACCTCTTCCACCTTGACCCGCCTCTGAGCTTTATATTAAGCGAAGGGTTAAGACCAGTAGTTGTCAAAAAAGAGGAGCACCCAATAGAAAGCATACTTGGCTTTGTTATAGCTAGATTGGGCTAGAAGTAGATGGGAAGACCAGACATAACGATTATCTGTGTTAAAAACTACAAAATCTGCTTAAGGTACTGGTTTTCTCGATTTTCTGCCCATCTGATTGGGGGTGATGGCACTAGAGCGGCATGGATGAGTTTAAAGCGCTTTGCTTAACTCTCCCAAAACACTGATGTAAACTGAGGTCCGCGTTCGCTAATAATCTCCTGGTGCATAGCATGGAGAGAACATGCATGATAAACAGAGTTTTTCCATTGCTGCATCTCTGATTGTGGTATTGAAAGGAATGAAGTAAGGTAACTTTGTAAACCGGTCCACCACTACCATGATAGCATTATGTCCCTCAGTCGCAGGTAACTCCACAATAAAATTGACTGAAAGGGACGTCCCAGGTACCTCTGCCTTTTGAACAGGTACCAACAACCCCGAGAGAGGCTGAAAATCTGGCTTCAACCTGTTGCAGACCAGGCACTTCATACAATACATGGCAACTTGTTCAGCCAATCCCTTACAATTGTATTTTTGGCGAATCAGCTCCTTGGTTTTTTCCTTCTCAGGGTGCCCAATGGAAATTCCTTCATGATGGTCCCTAGTAGTTTCCAGTTGAGTGGTACAGATGGAGAACATAAGCGCCTCTGAAACCACACAATCTCGTCCTTCAGATGATAACCTCTGGTAATATCTTCTTGATTCAACGTGCATTTGGCGTGAACCATATTATATTCTGGTGACAGGGTCTGATAAAGGACAATCTTCTTAAAAATATATTATCACTCTGCGTTTTTAAAAGGAGCAAGTGCTGGCGCAAATTAAAGGGGAAGGCTTCTGTGATGCAATCTTACTTGGAGGAATTATCAATTGGGTATCATGCACCTCCACCTCCTTTCGATCTGGAGCTAAGAAATGGCTCTGACTCAGAGTGTCAGCCAAGCCATACTCCTTGCCCTTTATAAACTTATAATAGAGCACAAATTGGGCCAGATCCTAACGCCAGAAGGTTTGCTGTGGAGTCAGGAAATTAGGGACGCAGTAGTACAGTAGGTCACGGTGATCTGTATGAACACAAAAATAATTGAGAAGAGCCATTTTAAATAATGATGCTAGTATGTCAGCGCCTCCACCTTGCTAGTAATTCATTGTCATAAAGGGCTTCGTTCAACTTTAACAGAGACATTTTCCTAAAAAATTATTCCACTAGTTGCTCCCCTTTATCTCTGCCTACTTGCAGCAAGGTGGCCACTATTGTGAAGTTGGAGGCATCATTAGCCACAATGAACTCTTTTTCAGGGTCCACAGGAGAAGGACTGCCATAGACAGCAGGGTGCACTTCATCTCTTGGTAAGCATCATCTGGAACAGAGGACCTCTTGGAGAACCTTAGCTCCACTCGCCTTATACAAGGGCACAACTGCTCATAAAGATCTGGCGTAATATTTTGAGACATACAATTCCAAAAAATCTCCTCGTTTCCTTGACTGAAGTCAGGGTGGGTCAATCAAATATAGCTTTTTCTTGTCTGGGGTTAGCATGTGGCCTTGGCCAAACATGACGTTGCCCAGAAAACTAACCTGGGATTTAAAGAACTCACACTTAATGATCTTCAGAGTCAGGTTGGCCGTCCTCCTACGCATCACCACCAGTTGCAGGTGGATTGAATGGGTGTTTTATTGGATAATAACACCAGAATATCATCCATGTAGGGCACCATGCATACACCCATAAAATAATGTTTAAAATGACTTTATAGAGGGGACTAACAGCAGGGACAAGGCTGGGTGGCAGGAGGTCCAGAAGGTGAACTTTAGGCCCTTCCTGATCTAAAGCACACCTTAGATCAACGCTGAAAACAGGCGAGGTACGCCCAGGTTGATACAAGTGATGTGCCTAAAGCTCAGCCCCCTATTTCAGCTCTAGGGTTAAACGAACAAGTTCGAGTCAAACAAAATATAAGAAAATTTTGTTATTATAGGAACAAGGGGTTTGAAACCCATTCCATTTACAAAATTGCGAGCTCAGGTCAGATTCAACTTCAGTCAATTACTAGAGTAAATTTGACTATGAGGGACTTTTCTCTCTCGTTGCAAACACATTTGCAACAAATTCAATTCAAGTCTAGGTAAAAATTAATAATCATCGAGGAAATTAGTTGTCACCCATATCAGGGAGCAGTTGGCGAGTAAAATCAAGGTCACAGGTGTTGGCCCTCCATCAACCAAATTTCGTAAACGCCCCAGTGAATCTGGCGGTATAGATAAAATTAGTAATAAAAACCAGTGGTTTTCATTTTCCCAGAAATTTTGGCTTGGCAAGCGCACTGCAGTTCATCAATATGCTGCACTCCCAAGCACTATTGTCATTGGAGCAAAGGGTGCATTTTTTGCTGGATATTCAGAAAATGGCGCTTTGGGAGATGTTTTGTGGAGATGTACACAAACATTTCCCAAACGCGGTGTTCATTGCACCCCACTTCATGCCCCACTGTTGGCCGGACCTTGGCTTCAAAAAAAGGAAGCGGCGTATGAAGCCATAAAAGGTGCATTAGTAGTAGACCTCCCAGACAGTCAATAGATAGTTGAGATGAAGCGCACCCAATGGACTAAATTAAACCAAATTTTTCGTGACTTTTGACTTCCTACCCACAACGGTCAAATGCACCGTGCTCAAGCACCACCTGAAGGCTGGGCTCGCCATAAATGGAGAAATACAACTCTTCAAAATGCAGCACTTTACACTATTGCCAAACCTGTGTACTGGTAAAGTGATTTCTGTTCTCACCCCGCCTGCAAGGATAGCAGAAGATTTAACCCAAATTTCACATACCTCTTTTGTCAAAATCAATGGGCAGAACACTTATCCATTCTGAGTCACCATTGATAGCGCGCCTCCTATCTGCACATTCTGTCGCGCTTTTGGCCACAAGGCCCACACCTGCCCTGTCAATGAGGGCATTACTCACCAAAAATTATCTCAGATACAATGGGCAGTGCAGGAGCCCATTATGAACTGGCACTAGACACTGATACAGCCTTCCCATGGGGAGCGCAAGGCTGTTACATTCTAGTAAGACTAGTGTCCCCACAAGAACGGAAGAAGGTCAAATAGGCCCACAAGGTGGCGGCCAAGGAGGTGGCCAAGACCACATCCACAATCCCACCAGTCCAGCTCCAGGAGGACATTGAGACTTTTGCGGCAGAAGCAGCTCGTGAATCTCTCAACCAATCAGATTGGGCTACCCAAGCTGAACACCTAATGGCTGAATCGGTTTCACCTGACCAATGTGCTCAAGCATCAATTGGGACCAAGTCACTCACCAGCAATCCTATTGAATTTACACCGTCAAGCGATGGTGCACCACAAATGAACACACCGCATAAACCTCAACCCACAGCAGGGAAAAAAGCGAAGGCAAAAGACAATGCAAACACCACTGCTAAAGCTAAACATGTCGACATATACTCTGTAGCATCAAATACCAGTGGTGCCAAGCAGCGCCATATGAAAAGGAGAAGGCTGAAGGGCTTGTGTGTCCTTCCCCTCACATCTAAGGTGCGATGGGTGGAGCCTTTATTTTAGAGACGTTGAACATCGCTGGACTCAAGGCCTCGCTGTCATTGTATAGGAAACTGAGTTTTTTACAAAATAATTTACCCGTGGACATCCTGGCCATTCAGGAAACCCACTGTCCGCGAAGAACTGAGGAATCAAGGAAAACCATTCTGCTCACTTCCCTCTCCTTTTGGTCTGAGCAATGTGAGGTGCTAGTTTGAGTGAACAGTAATTTTAATTTATTTTATCAACTTCATACCTAAACGTCTGCATCCTTGTTGTCACCTTTTTGTGGGAAGATGAAGTACACGCTGTCATTAACATCTATGCCCCAACCTGTGCACAAGGCCGTCAGACATTTTTTCATCAGTCAATTTCCTTCATCTACCCCCTAACCCTTTCGTTGTAGGAGACATGAACTGCTGGATGAACCCATCCACAGACCGCCGGCCCTCATTGATTACACCCCCACAGAGGCACGTTGAACTTCACATTCTCAAAGCCACCCTAGGGTTGTTCAATACCTTGACTCGCCATATTTTTCTACTCACTAACATGTCATGCCCCCACGTACACAATGGCCAGTTAAGGTCCATGACCCACATTGACCTTATCCTCGCACCGCTTGAATTTCATACCCAAATTTCCCACTTCACCATGACAAAAATCGATTTCTCTGACCACAGGATGGTATCAATTTCCTTCCATTTATCCAACTCAGCAGCCCAGGAGCCAAAATAGTGCAAACTTCGCCCTGCCAAGATTTGCGTTGCCAAGATTTTCCTTGTGGGTGGAATCTGTGGCCTCAGCTCAGGAGTTTGTCGCACCATTATGTGCAGATCCAATTTTCACCTGGTCAATCTTCAAGGCAAGCGCAATCCGCCAGGCTCACCACCTCTCCTACTGCCACTCACGGGCTGCCTCAGCAATCATTTTGTGCACACTGTCAAAGTTGGACAACATGGATTCCAACATCCCCGCTGTGGGTTACAGCCTAGCTTGAGGTCACAAGTGAGTGGAAGTGGCCGCCTGCCTCAACGCACTGGTGAGACAACACAAGCATCGGATTTGTGTTCAGTATAAAGCTAAACATATAACAGCGGGCAACACGTTCTCCGCTTACTTTAAAAAAAATTCTTTGCACCATGCCAGAGTTTGGCCTGTACACAGGTGCAAAGGCCAGACCACTCCCTCGAGGATATGCCAGCCAAAGTGGCGATCATAATACAAAACTGTTAACCCAAACTGTATTGATCTGATCCAATTCCGCTGGCCAAAATGGCAAATTTTCTTGAAATCGCACACATCCGCACCATTTCCCAATTCCCAGAGTAGATGAATTTGATTACTTAAGACAACTCTGGTCCGCCATTCGCGGTGCACCATATAGGAAGTGCTCAGGTCCAGACGGCATCCCTTATGTTTTCTTTAAGAAGTATTTCAAAGATTTATCCTCCTTGCTGCTTGCCTCTCTTAACCAATGCCTTCTGGAAACGCGCCTCCTGCCTGGGGGCAAGAGGCATTCACAATTACATTATACAAAAAAGGTGGTTAAGCTGGACTTGGCCAACTGGCCCCATTTCTCTCATTAACACAGACACAAAAATTTTATACTAAAACCATGGCTAACCGTCTAGTGGTTGCTGCCTCTGCTCTCATTTCCCCAATACAATTCAGTTTCATACCCAAAAGGTCAATTTGGGATAATATACACACCTTAACCAACGTCTTTCAATCCACGGCTTCTGGAGCACTTTTATTTTTAGACCAGCAGAAGGCTTATGATAGAGTCAACTGGGAATACCTCAGAGCCTGCCTCCACAAGTTCCGCCTCCCCTCGCTTCATCAATTGGGTGATGTTGCTAACGGAATCTTCCACAATGGCTGTGCGTGGCCCTGGCTTCCTCACAGATGTAGTCCGCCATCAAAGAGGACTGCGCCAAGGGGATCCTCTTAGCCCATGTTTGTATAACTTCAGCCTTGACCCACTTCTTCAATATGTAAATGCCCTCCTTACTGGGGTCCACGTGCAAGGCCAAGCCCATGTCAAGATGCTGGCGTTTGCTGATGATTGTGTGGTTGGGGTGTCTAACAATCATGATGCACGCGCGCTTGAAGATACTATCCAGGTTTACTCCAGGGTAAGTAATGCAGCACTCAACGCCTTCAAGACCGAAATTGTTCTCCTTGGTCAGTATCAAGCCCGCTGGGCCCCAGCGCCCTGTTTTTACCTGCCTCGTCAGCTAGCGCACGAGTTAGCTTCCCCTTCCCACCCCACACCGCCCCGTTTGTGCTCCCCATTGTGACAGACCCCACCGTTGGCCCTGTCTACCATTTGGGGGTGTGGCTGGAGGCAGGAAGGTATGCCTCATTGGTGATGGAAAACCATATCTTAGACAACGTTACAAAACGCATAGCTTCCCTCAGAGCCCGTCAGACCTCCCTTACAGGCAGGGTAGTACTAGCTAACTCTATGCTCCTCTCTTATTTTTGGTTTGGGCCCACTCCATCGCTTTTTCCTCATGTATCTTCAAGTAACTATACGCTCTTCTGCAAGGGTGGCTTTGGTTGGGCCACCCACCGCCGGTGAACCTGGATGTCATGTTTGGCCCTCGCCAAGATGGTGGTATGTTTCTGCTCATCTTTGAGACTCATGCTGCCAAAATCCTAGGCACCTGGATCTCTGCCATTACTAACCCTATAATATCAGCCCAACCCTGGTCCTGCGCAGCCCGCTCCAACTTCTCCCGCGCCATGAGCCTCACCAATCCTTCCAACCCTCACTCTGTTGAAGTACTTTGCCACAAATCCTTTTACAGCGGGCCCCCATGGGACTTCTCCCCACTTCGAAAGGATCATCCTCTCCATGTGGAGCGCCGAGTGGAGAATTCACATCTGTAGGCGCACAGCCCAGAGGGGGCGTCCCTATCCTCAGTTTACCCATAAAGTACAAGGACTTCCTATTCTGAACGGAGTGATACCCATGCGACCCTCTACCATGGCTAGGGTGGAATACAGGGACATGATGGACATCCATTACTCCCTTGATACCCAGAAAGCCATTTGGATGTATGCCCACCACCCTCTTCTGCAGCCACATATTTGTTCCCATGTGTGGCGCTGCTTGAGACGGGTATACCATACTGCCAAACACTCTAACACTTTGCACACATCCTGTGTTGTGTGTGGCCAGTATGGAACGCTGGTTCATCGCCTAAAAAAGTGCCGCCATCTAAAGTGATATGGCGTGAGGTGCAGCGTCTGTTTCACCAGTAACAGGCACAGCCCTTCAGCATGTCTAAGGACATGTTTGCTTTATCCATGGCATCCCCTCTTCCACCATACTCCATGCCATGGTAGTCACAATCGCTATGTGGACTATCCACACGATTGTCTTGGATGCACATCTCAGGCTCCACCTCCACCTTCCAAGAAGCTGTATGCCAGTTCCGATCACATTTAGTGGACCACTTTCAAGCGTGGATGTTTGGGTACCTTTCTTCACAACGCCGCCAGTTGGTCTCCTCCTGGTTCCCAGTTTGGTTCATCATATCAGTCCTCTTCCTACATATGTCTCAATAGAGATGCAAGCCCCTGCACACGTGACCACCCCTCCTTCTCTTGGCGTTCCCCTGGCAACAGGAAATAGCTTTTGATTCTCTGGGGTGCCCTCCTCTTGCTGAAGTTTCAGTTTTTTAGTGCATTATCGGAAGTCCGTCTCCTGGTTGGCCTCCCTAAATAAATTTTAAATTTTAAAATTTATTTTGAGGTATGTAACCATTTTGGATGAAAGCATGTGCCTATTGGTGCATCAAGACTTGGGACCACTTCTTTTTTTTAGTACTAGATGGTAAGACTTGGGACCACTTCCACCAATCCAAAATTTCCTAACCTGGATTAAGTATCTTTACTTGAGACCAACAATTTTTGCTAATCATATTCCCAAATAAAACCCATAGTCTTTTTACATTTTAAAATATATGTTGACTTGGGCGCACCTGTGCGCAGACCTCTTTGAAGAGGTCTTGCAATGTATTAACCACTTTTTTACTTAAAATATCCCAACTTCTGGTACACTGCTGGACTCACCAGGTTCCCTCCAAACCCAGTCACCAGCTAATTACACTCCTGTACCAAACTCGGTTAGTAACAGCCTTCTGGAGCACGTCTTAGTTTTGTAAATAACTCGATTTACTATATTCACTGTGTTAAACACACTCGCCTTATGTCACTTCATCTCAAGAACTTTCTGCTGGGCCAACTTTATTATAACAATGGCTGCTAGATCCTTGCGTTGATCCTGTGCACCAAGAATTTCCACGCTGGGTTTGTGAGAGCTATAGATACTCTCTTGCCTCAGAAGGTCCCCCAAAGTTACATCTATATGACATTGTAAAATAACATGTGCATTTTTAAGCCCGAAAGGTATGAGTCAAAATTAAAATATACCATTTCTAGTTTAAATATGCGGTAAGCCATTCCTTCTCCTTCTTGATATGAATCTTATTAAATGCGTTCAATCAATCTAATTTGGAGAACCCTTTAGCCTTCTCCACATAGTAAGAGATTTGTGAATCCACCGGGATATGATGGAGACCTGTAACTGTGAAATTGTTCAAGTTCTCATGTAGTACATGGGCGTAAAGTACCATCTTCTTTCTCCACAAAAAAAGTGGGAGCATACCAGCGAGGTACGCTGAAATATAGTACCCTTTACTAACTGCTCCTTAACCATATATCCAAGATTTCATCCTCCTGTTTAGTCAAAAGATAAATTGGGGAAGATATACGCATTAGATCCACAGTGAGCCTGAACTCACAATCAAACTCATAGCGAGCTGGCAACTCACTGGCAGTAGCCAAATCAAAAGAAGATTCCAGCCCTTCCAAACAGGAAAATAGGGTTAACTACAACCTGGTTTTCAGTGAGGCTGCAAGGACTGAGAGAATTTACCTTTGGCCACTGGGAAACTACCCTGAGTGTCTTCCTCAGACAAGAGGACAAAAAATTCCTACCATTCTTCAGAGATAGCGCATAGTATTAGTTTTAAGATTAGCTTTGACATCAAATTTGTGCCACCACTCCACTCCCAAAATAACTGAGTTTAAGAGATCTTTGATTGCCTGAAAGTGGTCAGCAAAATGGTTCTTGCCAAGAAGATAATTCACCAACTCTAAACCTTCAGCGTGGGAGAAAAGGGAGGCCCCTCCCTAAAAATATTACTAGACAAGTAGTTCACCTCTAAGTAGTTGGCTGGGTCCAGGTCGAGAAAATCTTCAGAGGCTCCTATAACCACCAAGATAGTTTTTATGATTTTTCCTAAAGGAGAAGAATGGGTAGCAGACAACATTAAGTAGCCAGAATAGTTTTATTCATTGCAGATATAGCCAACACTTTCCCAGAAAAACTTCACCAGGTATAAGCATATATCCAGGATGAGTTTTTGCATCATACAATGGGAGGGATAATTAGCCACTCTCACCACCGATGACACATATCCACCATATCCTCTGCAGCTGCATATAAAATGTCATATTGTAAAAATAGTTACTTTACCTCTTGAGAAATGCAAATCTTAGTGGGGGTCAAGCGCGGGTTCTCTGGGGTAATTTGTTACATAGAAATAGGCTCCAAGCTAGACTCATAAGAGCCAGAAAATGGGTTTTTAAAATCTATATAATTTGCATTAGTAAACGCGTTTTCTGCTGTTAACAACACCATACTAGATATGGTAGGCACCTGGGCGTTACTATCCAGGACCATCACAGTAGAAAACACCCATCAATGGTTTGAATTGTTTTTCTGGAATGACTTGTGGAAAGGAAAACATTTCACATGGACTTTTAGATATGATTTTGGAGCTAGACCCTTCTGACTCTGAATTCTACTAAAACGGAGGGAGGATTAGTCAGAAGCTAAGTCTCATTCAGAGAAAATCCATAGTTTTAAAAGCCGTTTTTATAGGGGCTGTCACAGGTGACATTATCATGGTATATCAAATGAGTCAGTTTAATAAAGCTCGGTGGCTAGATCCTCACTCGCCTTTGAATTCCTCAAAACTGAAGGAATGGAAGGATAGTACTTTTCCATTTCAGAGGCGCACGCGAGTTCTTGGAGCCTTTATTTATAAAGGTCCTCCTTGGTAAAACAATGAATTACCAATTACCTGACTCCTTCTGGGGTTGGGGCGGGGAAATTTCCCAAAAAAGACTTTATTTAGCTTATTGAATCTAGGAGGGGAAGATTGCCACACTAGAGAGTCACTTTCAGGAACATCCAATGTGGCACAGAAAAAAGACGTTTCAACTACAACAGACACAGGTATGTCTGAGACACAGGAAGCATTATAAAAAATAAGTGCACACAAAACGCCCAAACCTATGGTGCACAAAAGACCCATGGAAAGTTTGAAAGAGGTGGAACAAAGTTGCACTACCCAAAGGTCGCTTTAAACCCTTTATAGTTTTTGACACCCACAACACAATTTCATAAATGTAAAGCGTCCAAGCAGGTGCCCAGGGTAGAAGCTGACACAGCCCCTCAACTCCTGGAGGAGGGGAGCCAGAACTATTTCTATTATACTGAGAAAAAGTGTAGATGAACTTGGAAACCTGAGCAACAGGCCTTGAACGGTCCACAACCACCATGTACTCACCAAAACTGGTGGAAGTCATACCACAAGCAGTAGAAAAAGAAACGCAAAGCTGGCACACCACCAACGAGAATGACAACGCCATGGAAAAGAGCATCCCAACCACAGTGCACAGCCAAAGCGCCTGATTACCACTAAGAAAATATTCCACACGGCTTAAGTCTTAATAAGGCCAAAAATATGGTTGGTTGACTAGTGTTAGGAGCATATCTGTAACGCTCCAGTTCTATTAGAGGTGGTGGGTGTGAGGGCCCACTTCACTATCAGAGAACAGTTTGCTGAGAAGAGGGTAATTAAAGCACCACAAAGAAGGATGGTGCACAGAGGCCCCAAAGCAAGGATGTCACATTTTTAGTTATTTTGACATGATGGAGGTTGTCAAACAAGACTAAGAAAATTCACATAAAAGAATTGTAGCGAACAAGTTTTATTAATAACCAGTCGACCATCAAAAAGGGATGATTATGAAAAAATTATAACGTATTGGGGGTCATTTTCCATTGGGCAATGCACTGCGCTCAATCCAACTAAGCGCTGTAAACTGCCATCCTTTGAGATACAGTAGCTCAGTATGCATGACTTGATTGATTGCAGCTGATTTTGCCAGTTTTGGCAATAGCTAAAGCAAATGGTTTTCAAAGACCTGTTTACTCACTAAACATAACGATCCATCCTTATTTAAAATGTATCTTGTGCACTGCAGGGCTGAGGCTGTAACGCCACCATGTATCACGCACACCCCTGAACCAACTTAGGTATATTTTTACCACACCCAGGAATGGTCTAGTTTATTCTTCAGTTCAAGCATATTAATCAACTTTCTCTTCTTAGCCTCTGCACTCTCTGTTTCTTTTATGAATCTGTACCAACTATTATCTCATCTAGCCATGATATATTTCGCCCCACTATCATATAGTTTAAGGATAATGCGGAGCAAAGGTACTCAACTTAGTAAGACTAATTTTGTATTAGTTTTTTATTGGTTAGAACCAGAGGAGCCTCATAATAGATCAGGGACAGATCTCTTTTTTCTGTTTGATGATATAAATATACTTGAGCGTAAATTGATTACCATTGAGCATCCCATAAGTATTAGCCAAAGCCACAGATGGGACTCAAAGGATAAGCTTCCCAATTCTAATAGGTAAAGAGGAGTTTGCCCCAATAACGCAAGTTCTAATTTTAACCTGCAGTTCCAAAATACTATATTATTTATTTAAAGGGATATCTTAATCTTCTCAATTGGTTTTAAGAAATAACGTTTACTGGGATCCAGTGCTGGGAATAGCCATGGCCCGTGATATGTTATTGACAACCTTAACCTTGGCTATAGTTCCATCAAGGTTAGGTGAAATAGCTAGAACCTCCATAAGATGGAAAGTGGAAGAAAGACTTTAGCAGTATCGGGTATTTATCATTATTAAATTGTAGCATATAAAAATGCTGAGTAGATCAGACTAACGAGTCGATGAACTGGTTAGAATCACTGGCATAATGTAAACTCAGAATACCCCAGCACTTGACAAAGATAGATTCCATCAGGTATCATGTCCTTATCTACTTTAAGGTTTCAACCAATCTAGTATCCCCACTTCAACTGGGGCTCCTAGGACATAGTATCTAACATCTTCACAACCCCCTTCAGATATGTCACCAGAGGTATAATCTATGCAAGTTAGAAGTTTAATAGGAATAAAGTGAGAGACAGGCCTTTCTTTATCGCAGTGGATGTCCTTTGGGCGCTTAACTACCTTTTTGACTTTTAGAAAAATGATCTTAGTTTCAACGACTTTTGTCTGCACCTGAAGAAAAAATCAGTATGCGCGTGCCAGAGATAAGGCCATGGATGCTATGGACTGCAGCTTGGATGGAAGCGATGGTAGAGCCACTGTGATAAGCCCAGTAGGGGAGAGCGTGGGGTGAGGCAAGGTCTCAACTGATTGCTCATGGCGGACCTGAGATTCAGGTGATAAAGGGAGCTTGACCCTGTCCCCATGGTGCAATCTTGTCAACCTCACAGGGCGGAGTGAAGTCTATTTAAAATCACCATGCAAGGGCAGGGTTAAGGATGGTAAAAAGTACAGGAGGGGCCATGGGAATCGTCGTGAGCTCCTTATGTCAAGCTACGGTTGGGAAAACTCAAAATTAGACTTTGGGGGCTTAGATCTTTCTTTCACTTTGATACCCAAATTGAAGCCAAATTTGGATTTTTCTTTAAAAAATACAAAAAACAACCACACAAACGAGCCAGAACTTACAATGTCAATGCAATTGACGCCTGCTTCCCTGGCTTGGGGTGGTGGTGCTCCGCCATCTGGCGCCTTTTGGCCACTGCCAAAGTGCACCCAGGCTGGCTCTGCTAGCCCTCCTAATGCTACTGGTTGTTATGTCCCCCTCTCGGGACTTAGCTCACCACCTTGCCAGCTCTCAGGTGGTGCTCTGGAGCCCTTTGGTGCTCCCACGGAGCAATTTGTGTTCAGCCTCCAAGTCAAATATAGGAATCTCTTCCCATATGCAAGCGCAGCCATCATCAAGATGGCCACAGCAGTTTTCAACCCTGTCAGATATATTGAATTCTGCCCCTTTAAGGGGTACTTTGACCTCAGCTTTGCTCTGAAACTGATGCAGCAGTAGCAGCAGCCAAGCTTTGCCAATAAATTTTAAATAAATTCCTTTGCCCACTGTTTGCACTCAGCTCCCGGATGAGCCACTTTGGTGGTCCAGTTCGCCAGGTTGCCCTCTTTCTTTTCCCCTGAACACCTCTGCCACAAGCTCACGGAGGGTTGGCCATTTATGGCGCAAACCCCATGTTGCAGTTTGTGGTTCCCAATGGGCATATTGGTTGGCAGGGCCTCGCGCCTTTGCAATTATCTGCCCATTTCATTGCAACTCTCACCTTGCAATTCCCCCCCACACCGTTATCAGATCTGCCCCTGATCACCCATTCTGGACACGCGTTGAAAATGGCTGCACCATTTGCCCCTTGTGCTTTAAGCTTGATAACTCAAAGCGTAGGTCCCCACAGTTGCTGTTTCTGCTGTGTCTGCCACTCAGGGCTCAGGTGCCGCCCCAGCAGCAGCCTTGCCCCAATTTTTAATGGGGGATTGATCCTCCCGCCCCCAACGTTGGGGAATTCTGGTGCAGCTTCTAAAGCGGTGGCCAATCAAAATTCAAGAAAATATAAAATTTTGAAAACTTGACTGGATTATGGAATCCTGAGTCAATAGCTGAACCAATTTCAGCTGAGTTGCCATGGTTTACAACATGTGGCCAATCAGCTCCAGCCATATCCCCAATTCCTGTGGCTGACCCAGCTCTGGCCAAATTTAATCCATTCAAGGCTATCAAATGGATTGATGAGGACAAATGGCCATGCCACATGAAACCTGATTTTGCTTTGGAGGAGTTCTTCGTTGACCTTCCTGAATTGCATTCCCACCATTTTTGTCCAAAAAAATGGGTTTAACATTTATAAAAATATCAACACAATGGCATTTGCAGCTGCAGCAGCCCCGGCCAAACCCTCCTCCGCCAGCAACTCCATGGGGCAATGGAGCCCCTTGTCAAGGGTATTCCTATCCCCAATTTTCCTCATGATTTTGAGGAAGATGTGGAGTACGAAATTGAGGAACTTGTTTTCGGTGTGAGCCACACATGCATCAATGCAGCAAAAACTTTCTTTACCCCAATTATCCCAAAACCTGCTGGCGCATCAAGTCTTTTACTTGTGTGCCGGCTCTCATCATTTTTGATGAGCAGCAATTTGCTCTATACGTTGAGGCGATGGACACCGCTAGCCTCATTAACAAAGAAAACCCCTAACTAAACCTCCTTATGCCCCATGTCACTGATGCTCCCACCCCAATGCTGTCCGCCATGGTCTGCCAGATAAAGTGGGCACTGGACAAAAGTTTCCCCAAAGCCTCCTCACCATCTGATATGGCTTCCTAGGCAGATAACCTAGGGGCTATATTATGAATTTTTCTTAATTTATGATAATCTTTTTGTTTGGCCCATTTGTGAATAAAGATGCGTGGCAGCTCCCCCTTTTGGGTCGGGTAAAACTAGTACTAAAAATAATTAGACTTTGGTTTTCTATACAACTCTTTAGGTAGTCTCAGCTTTATGGAATTCCACAACATCCAATAAAGCCTCAATTAATCTCAGACATTCTGAAAACAACGTTTACTGTGATTAGTGCCTGGCTAGGGCAGGGTGAAAGGTTAAGCCAGTAAGGATGGCAGATACGGCGTCATCAGGAGGTGGCATTTTTGCAAATAACTGTAGCTGTGCTTCACTGTAGAACTGATCAACAAAGGAAGCTTAACGGTCAAAAGCATCCCTGTTTTTGACCAACATCTTTCCTTATGATTGACGGATGGACACCAGAAGATTGTCTATAATGAGGTTCCCTTGAGATAAATGTTTTGAATAATCATACTCACCAATTCAACCTTATATTTAGGGAAATTCAAAAATGAGAAAGTTTGACACAAGTAAATGAGGATTTCAGCCCCAAATTCAGCCTTGATATCTTTATTAATGATATAAACATGCAAAAGAATTTAACTCCAAATAAGATGGCACCACAAGTGACACAAGGAAAAAAACACAGTGGATTAAAAATCCCAAAAGATTTGGCGCCTCCAAACGATGCCCAGAGCCAACATTTTTTGTTTGGGCACAAAGCTAGGTTCACCGCAAGATACCAGGTAAGACATGGCAAGGGCAGCCCAAGGCCACCAGAGAGACTCATATGAGAGCGGGAAACAAGAAAGAGAATTCTGAACTGAGTTCAGAATTGTACAGGCGAAACCTTTAAGGTCGCTCATATGGGCAGCCCCTCACACTATTCTTTAGGCCCCTAAGAGCATAAAGAATAGCTAAGGAGAGGCACAACCCAGCGCTGAGCCCCACATAAGTCACAAAACCCAAAAAAGCGCTTTAACTTAAGATTCATATTTCCAAATCATGAGTTAAAATGTAACAAATGGTTTGACCTAATGTTACATCACACCACCTAAGAAGGAGACCCCCACAAGAGGATGCCTCATAGCCAAAGGTAACCATCCTAAGGCTTCTGTCAAATAAACGGAGTTGGAACCAGACGACAAAAGCCAGTCCACCTGGCAAGGGGAAACATGCCTAACGCATGGCTGGGCAGTTATCCCACACAGGGTAGGCTGAACGTGGGGTGAGGGGCCCTGCTGGGCCAGTTCACCTTGGTGCCAGCCAGATCTCTGGTGAGTGTTAAGCCCCATTGGGATCTATGGAATGACAATCGCTTCAGGTACAGGGTTGGTCATGGGTCACCAGCTCCCCCTGGTGCAGATTACTTGACAACTGAAATCTGAAGTGGCCATTGAGGTCTGGCTAAACTGGGTATATGCTGGTTACTAACATCACATTGAGTTCAGAATAAAGTAATGGTCAAAACGTCTCAGTTTTTGACTTCCATCTTACCGTGGAAGAAAACTTGAAAGCGAGAAAAGCCAAACACAGGTTTGAGGATTCAACCCCAAAGTTAGCTTTGATTTCTTTACTTACAAAAAAAACATGGACGAATTTAATTCTAAAAGTATATTGCACCACGAGTGACACAAGAATAAACCCAGTGGATTAAAAAACCCCTGAGGATTCAGAGCCTCAATCAACACCCAGAGCCAACATTTTTGTTTAGGCACAAAAACTAGGTATTCCACAGGATACCAGGTAAGTCAAGACAATGGCGGTCCCATGGCAATTAGAGTGACTCATACGAGAGTGGGACATGATAAAAAAACTAAACTGAGTCCAGAATCACGTGAGCCTGACCTTTTAAGGTCGCCCTTCTGGGGAGCCCTTCCCACACTATGCTTTAGGCCCCTAAGAGCATAAAGATTAACTCAGGAGGGGCACAAACCAGCGCCAAGCCCCAAATAAACTGCAAACCCACCAAAAAGCGTTTTGACTCAAGATTAAAATCTGAATATAAAGTCAAAATTTAACAATTGGTTTGACCCAACCATTACTAAAAGCAACCAATTCTCCCATTTGCATGCTAAGAAGCATAAAGGCCTGTTTTTTCTGCTTAAACAATGTGGTGAGACGAAATCAATCATAAGCACTTGATTGACATCCGCCCATCTAATAATGGTGTCCATATATTGAACTATACCCTCTTGGCTTATATGGATTAAGCCAGGGAGGATATGCTATTATGTGATTGTCAGTCATGCCTTCCATGGCAGATTAATAAAAAGAGAACCGAAGAAATGATACATCACCTGGGGTAAACTTGTCTCTAAAGGGGGTTTTGGATAAATAAAGAGGCCCCATGTGAGACTTGTGAAGGGTGCTGTTTGAGTCCTAAAAATTAATACTAAGTACTGTCTAGCTGCTGTTTAAAGCAGCTTTCCTTGGTTCAGATGCAGCAGGAATTTAGGAGGGTTACTCACCCAAGCATCCTCAACTTTTAATAAAAGATTGAGATGTACAGGGTCCCCTTTAATGAGCATCAATTTTGGATTCTGGCGTGGTTAAGCAAGCCAATGTTTTATCACAAAATTTTTTACCAATTTAGCATTCGCCTGAGTATTGAAACTCTAGCTCGGCATTAAAATTTCAAGGGAAAAATAATCACAAGTTGCTTTTGCTTTTAAACAAGATTTACTAATAATGAAATGGGTGCTGAACAATTACATGTAAAATATTGTATTATGAGTGATATAATTTCAAATAAAAGTTGATATTGTAGAAGAATCTAATTGAGTCCCAATGGTTTCCATCAAATCAGGGTAATTTTATTTCCCACACTCCTTGGCCAAATAGTTCTATGGTTAGTAGTAAGGTTACGCCAAACCTGCGGCAGAATCAAGATGCCATTATGAGGTTTTTTCACGCCCATATGGTATTTTGTTTAAGCTCCTCAGCGGAGACTGTGCACTTTTATAGTCCTGAAAGATCCCACCAAGTGAAAAAATTTCTTACCAAATGACTGGGTTTAAAACATCAAATCTAGCCCATGGGTTTAGCTTAACTGTTTTTAACCTACCATAATTCATAAAGTTGAAGTGAGGTGGGTCTCAAGGGCTTCGATATGACGGAATCCCATATTTCCTGAGAGGCGGCTCTCAGCTTATAACGAATTTCTCGCCCATCTACTTTGAGCATTAAGTTGCTTTAGTTACTAAGCAGCGAGATAAAAATATGGATCCTTTTTACCTCCATGATATCCCTAATATATATCCATTTCTTTCTAGTATTCAAGTCTTCTATACTTATTTCACAAGTGGTAATATAGCCCCCAAATAATTAAAAAAACAGCTGAGAGTTTTTAATACTCTTACCACTGTTTAAACTTTTAAATCCGGTGCATAAAGCACTGTGGGCATTACAAAAGCCAGGATTCAATAAAGGCGATGCTAAAATACAGGGGGCCTTTACACCACAAAAAACGTTATTAAAAATGGAGGCTATTAGACACTTTTCTTTCTCGTTGCAATCACTATTGCAACCTATTCAATTCAAGACTGAATCTAGTTTGATAATCTCACAGAGGAGATTAGTCTGCGCCCATGTCAGGGAGCAGTTGGGCAAGCAAGGTAAGAGGAGCAGGTGGAAGGCCCACGGCCTCCAACATTTGAAAACGCCCCAGAGAATCCAGCGGAATTGACAAAAATACTAAGAAACTGGCAGTCACTATTTCACCGGAGATACTCACATGGCAAGCACGAGGTAACCAGTACATCAACACGCCACGCTCCCAGCTACTTTCATCGGTGAAATTCAGAGTCCGCGTGTTTCTGGACATCAAAAATGGCCTTATGGGAAAAATTTTGTGAGGATGTGCACACAATCTTCCCAACCGCGGTATACGTTGCACCTCACTCCATGTCACATGGTTGGCTGGACCTAGGTTTTGAAAGCAAAATGGCAGCAGACAAGGCTGCAGCAGTGCGCGTAGTGGTTGACCTCCCCAAAGGGCAACAGGTCATTGAAACTAAATGCACCAGATGTATAAAATCAAACCAAATTTTCCTCACATTCAACTTTTTGCCTACTACAGTAAAACGTGACAATTTGGAACAACACCTGAAAGAAGGTCTCGCCGTATATGGCGAAATACAATTTTTCAAAATGCAACGCTTCATGCTGATGCCACACCTGTGCACCAGCAAAGACATCGCAGTTCTGACCCCAACTGAAGATCACGAAGGACCTAACCCAGATCCCACACTCCACTTTTATTGATATTGCAGGGCATACCACCCACCCATTCCAGGTGACCATGGACAGCGCGCCCCCCATTTGCACCCACTGTGACGCATTTGGCCATAAGGCACACGCATGCCCCATCAAGGAGGGCATCACATTTCAAGAGCACCCCTCGGTGGCCATGGCCAGCGGAGAGGCGCATTATGAACCAACCGCAAGCACCAAGGAGGCCTTCCTGTGGGGAGCACAAGGCTGCTACCTACTGGTAAAGCCTATCTCCCCACAAGAGCGGAAGAAGGCCAAGCAGGCCCATAGGGCCGCGGCCAAGGAAGCGGCCAAAGCCACCACCACTATCCCACACTCACAACGCCAGGAGGACATGGAGACCTTCGCGGAGGAAGCAACTCGGGAATCCATCAACCAATCATATTGGGAAGCCTATGCCAAGTGGGCCACTCAATCTGAGGATCCAATGGGAGATTTAATCTCACCCAATCATTGCACCCAAGCTCTGGTTGAAACCGACTTGGGACCCATCCCAACTGAAAATTTTTTTTTTGACTTGCTCAACGGTGCACCAAACTCACCCACACACAAAAATTCGTCAGATGTCAGGAAACAAAAAGCGAAGGCTAAAGCCAATGCAACTCTTTCCACAAAAATCAACAAAAACTCCAATAGTGTTGCTGCTAACACCTGCGCTGATGTGAAGGCCCGCAGGGATCTAGAAGAGGTTGGTGGGCCTGGGTGCCCCCCCTCACATCTAAGGTGTGATGGGGGAAACCTTCACTCTAGGGACATTGAATATTGCTGGACTCAAGGCCTCCCCATCCCAGGCTAGGAAACCGAGTTTTTTACAACACAAAGCACAATTTACCCGTGGATATCCTGGCCATTCAGGGTCCCCACTTTCCATGAGTTTCTGAGGGAAGTTTGGAAAACAATGCTCCTCCCGTCCCTATCCTTTTGGTTGATGCACTGTGGGGTGCTAATTTGGAAAAATAAGTTTTTCAAATTTTTATCCTCAGAAACATTCCTAAATGGCCGAGTGCTTGTTGTCACTTTCTCGTGGGCTGACATAGCACATGCAATCATCAACATCTATGCCCCAAATAGTGCACACGAGCATCAGGAATTTTTTTCATCGGTCAAATCCCTCCTGCTACCCCCAGACTCCTTCCTAGTGCAACATGAACTGTTGGCTAAACACACCAACGGACTTATGGCCTTCCTCACCCCATGCCACCCAGGGTCATGTAGAACTACGCGTTCTAAAGGCCACCCTCAGGTTAATAGATGCACTGCCGCGACATGCCCCGCTGCTCAAAAGCATGACGCATCCCCATGTCCACAACAGCCAATTGAGGTCCATGACCCGCATCGACCTTATTCTAACGCCGGCGAAATTCCGTATCTCCGCTCGTTTCTATGCGTGAATTCGAACATGGCGATCATTTATTTACTTGTATCAACTGCTAAATTTCCAACAATTCCGTCCTTCAGCTTGGATCCACCCAAATTTCAAAATTGGTCGAAGAATAACTGGCAAAAGTTGATCCTCTTCTGTGCGGACCCCATTTCCCATGGGCAACTTTTAAAGATGACAACATCCGCCACTCTACCATCTCTCCTCCAGATGCTCACGAGCCACATCGGCGGTTATCTCGCGCGCTCTGGCAAGAATTGGCACATTTGGAGTCCAACATCCCAGTTACAGAATACAGCTCTGCATGAGGATGGAAGGTGGGTGGAGGCAGCTGCCCACCTCAATGCACTCAAAAGACAACACAAACATCGGGTTTGTGTTCAGTACAGGGCCACATGCATCACAAAAGGTGACAAGTGCACCGCACATTTCTTTAAAAAAATTTTGCACCACGCCAGAGTGTGGCCTGCACACAGGTGCAAAGATCGGATAATTCCATTGTGGATATACCAGATGAAGTGGCAATCGAAACGCAACAGTATTACTCTGAGTTGTGCCGATCTGACCCAATTCAGCTGGCCAAAGTGGCAAAATTTCTCAACTGAGCCCACATCCGCTTTATTTTCTGATACCCGGAAATAATGAATTTGATTACTCCAAATGAATTATGGACAGCCATTTGTGGCGCACCAAACTGAAAATGCTCAGGCCCAGATGGCATTCCATATGAGTTCTACAAAAAATATTTCAAATATATACCCCCATTGCTGCTCACCTCAAATTAACCAAAGCCTGATGAAAATGCGCCTCCTACCAGGAGGACATGAGGCCTTCACTGTCATACTCTTCAAGAAAGGGGATAAGCTAGACTTAGCCAACTGGCGCCCCATTTCTCTAACAAACACAGACACCAAAATTTTAACAAAGATCATGGCTAACCGTTTAGGGATTTTAGCATCTGCCGCCATCTCCCCAGAACAATTCGGTTTCATCCCCAGAAGGTCAATTTGGGATAACGTGCACTCTGTGGCTAATGTATGTCAGTACACAGCCTCTGGGGCACTTGTATTCTTGGACTAACAAAATGCCTATGATAGAGTAAACTGGGAATACCTCAGGGCCTGCCCCATCAATTCCGCCTACCCCCTTGCTTCATCGATTGGGTAATGCTGCTCACAGAATCTGCAACAATGGCAGTGCGTGGCCCTGGCTTCCTAACAGAAGTAGTCCGCCCTCAAAGGGGCTTGCGACAAGGGAACCCCCTCAGCCCACTCTTATACAACTTCAGCTTTGACCCACTACTGCGAAATGTGAATGCCCAACTCACTGGGGTCCATGTGCCAGGCCAAGCCCCAGTCAAGATATTGGCATTCACAGATGATTGTGTGGTTGGGGTGTCTAATAATCAAGATGCACGCGCGCTTGAAGCTCTCATCCAGGAATATTCCCGGGTAAGTAACGCGGCACTGAACGCCTCCAAAACTGAAATCGTCCTCCTTGGTCAGTTTCAGAACTGCTGGACCCCAGCAATTAGTTCCCGACCCAGCCCATCTGCTCGCCCACGTCCTCACCCTACTAATTCAAAACACACCGCCCCACTGGAGCTCTCCTTCATGCCAC